>JAHQIW010006101.1:0-15431 GCA_019055375.1 Parelaphostrongylus tenuis
AAAAGATCTCCAAGCACTCCCTGCAGGAGCCATTAAATCTCTTATCAGTCTTCATTAAGGTGCAACCAGATGCTCCATGGCTCCACTGGACCGATGTGAAACCGGAACAGTGGTTGCCAGTCGTCGGGAGTGTTTCATGGTAAAGTTCAAGAGCGTTCTTCTTGTTTCTTTTCCTAATTTGCTTCTCCATTGCACGGTATATTGAGCACTCGTGTTATGCAACGTTTTCTAAAAATATGCAGAGCACGATCAAGTCTAGTTTCAATGTTCAGGCTTAGCAGGAATTGCTTGCCAATGCCTAATACATGTTTCATTTTAAGGTTTGCTGGCTTCTTTTCGAGTGTGCATTCGATCTCTCTCTAGTCTATCAAGTGGTATCCTCTCTCATGAGTTAATTGAGAAGCAAAGGAATGAATGATAGTGCTCAGCACAGTCAATCTCCCATCCTTACGTCGATCTTTAATGATTTGTAACTGCCCAATATCAGGTCAACATTTCAAAAGATTTCAAAATGTCATATATATATATATATATATGTACGACGAGGACAATGGAAGATGCACAAATTTCAGAGAGCCACTGGTGCGCAGTGAGAAAGAAAATCAAGTTGGACAGGTGTTGTTTGATCGTTCGATTTTAGTTCTTATATTTTATTAGCGCAAACACCATGCACAGAATGAGCAGAAGAAGCACACTTTTCGTACCATGCCTTTCAGAGTAGTGAGAAACAGCGTCACTTGGTAGCAGCTATCATATCTAACACTGACGTTGTTTCTCAATATTATGACAAATGTGACAAGGGAAGTGGGGGTTCATCTGCTTATACTGCGCTTGTTTCCTGCATTAACAAAAGCTAACGAAGTAAAAGCGAACGAACACGATTCAAAAGGAGTGACGAGGAGTGATCATACGCTTTAAAAACTGCACCCATTCGATCTCTCAAAGCATTGAAGTCCCGAAAAGTCACCGTGAAGAGGCAGACAGTGGACGACACCCTGAAAGCAAAGGCTCCAATAAAGAACAAGTGAAAATGAAGCAACTTTTCTGCACAGGTAGACAATTACGTGTAGTCTTCAGTAGTGCTTTGTTTCGCATGTTGTCACAGCCGATTATAGTATAATTCGCACTTACTTCTCCACTAACTCTCTCTTCCTGAATGTTTACGCTTTTGTAAAAAGTCCTGCTTACAAGTTACGTAAGAGTAATCCTTCAATTTTATGAATGTTGTGGGGACATACTGGTTAGATTTACTATGCAACGCCTGGTGTGTTAGACAACAATTAATCATATATTTCGTTGAAGATCGGGTTGTGCTGTTTTTGGCCATTTTTGTATTGCTCTGAGTTCATAGCTTATTGTAATCTTGAAAATTCATACTTGCCATAAAGCCATTTCCGAAGTGCTTTATCTCTGAATGCACAT
This sequence comes from Parelaphostrongylus tenuis, assembly GCA_019055375.1. NCBI lineage: Eukaryota > Metazoa > Nematoda > Chromadorea > Rhabditida > Metastrongylidae > Parelaphostrongylus > Parelaphostrongylus tenuis. The sequence goes on from JAHQIW010006101.1 coordinate 1,423, forward strand.
ATATATGCTGTGTATCCGCAACGCTCACAGGGTTTCTACGTGCAAACCCATCCCACGTTTCGCGTTTTGCTCGTAACTTAATACTCATGTGGTTACTTCGTTGTGATTTTGTTACCAATACTCAAGATTCATATTCATGACTCTTAGTTTGATATGAATGATTTCAATATGTCTATTATTATATGTTAGTAAGATGCTTGCTAACTTATTTGCAAGTGTGTTTGTTTATGTAAGACAACGAACATAGAATGATCGCAATAATATTTATTGTTGTTATGAGGCCAGCCATCTATGATGTGCGTAATTGAACTTTGATGCAGTAATAAACGTGACCTGTTTCATATTTTTACATTTTCCATAACTGGCATCGTTTACATACGAAAATCAAACCTTCTAGCTGTTATAAATCAGAAGGTTGACTGATGTCGATTGATGGGAGATTTTCGAAGATTTGGAGGGGTTATGTCGTAATTCTAGAATTCAAGGACAAGTTCGCAAATAAACCGAGGTCACTTATGTCTGTTGTATGAAATTCTCATCATTTGGTAGTGAGGTCGTTTCATCCAGTATCGACTTCGACTTGACTTCTGGAGAATTTCTAGCACAGCAAACTATAGAGACACTCAAAGAAGCCTTCTGTCAATCGCTGCAAAGACCAGCAGTTAATGTTTCCGCTGCATATCCTTAAATTTCTTGATATACTTTCCGCCAAAATCGTTTCACACAGATTTTGGAAGCTATATAGCTAACGAAGCTAGGAAAAGCCGCTTCTGGAAGGCCATGAATTTTTCCACGACCAGGTAGGCTTTGTATTGAATGCTACTCAATGTGTTAAAAATACGTTAACGTTAATGTATGTACAATGTACACATGCAATTGTACCAGATGTACAAACCCTGAAAATGCTACCGAGCAGATTGCGAAAGGTTAATTGTTTTTTTTTATGTTGCTGGCGTAAGTGATTGTACGTCGTCTAGCCGATTACAGCGCTGATTTGATATACCCCTATTTCTACGAGTCAGACTGGCCAAAAGCCCGCATTCAAGCGGCTGAGAACGGTTAGGAGTTGCCTCCAAGAATAACCTCCTCCTGCTTTTCCGACAAAGACTGGCAAGTAACTCCTGGGTTTTCAGTCCTCACGTTTAGTGCCTAACAAGCTATACATTGAGTATCAAAAACACTCAAAACAACTATAAAAATATGCCTCATTCACACAACCTCGAAAGATCCCCGATACGGTAGCGACGAGTAGGACGAGTACGGAGAGGCTGCTGAAACCTCATGGCTAAGCTAGGCTGCCAAAACCGGAACGGACTAAAGTGAAGATGCGCACGTATAAAGCACGAACACCTGCTTGCGAAGCCGCTGTAGATTATCTACCAATGCAAGCACAAAATATCAGGTGCGACGTCATTGGCTTGACCGAGACGAGAAGGCGTAGCCCATTTCACGCCGTTTATGACACCGAAGAAGAGCTGTTCCTTGTAACAAGCGATTGGGGAGGTGTCGGTGACTTTGTTGTTCTAGTCAAATCGAATTTGACCGTGAACATCGATTCGTTTGAACAACTAACAACCCGTACCGGACGATTACGGTTGGAAAAATGTAGATTATTGCAGGCTTGACCATCCTCGTTGCTCGCGCAGCAGCATCAAGCTTTAACGAAGACAATGTAGCGGGCATTTTATATGGACCACAGAAAGTTTTCAGACAAGACCATACATTCTTTAAAGTCAGTGTGGAGATCCTAATATAAAGATGGGCCTAGGAGATAACCTGAAGAACGTCACATTGAGACCCACGGACTAATATGGAATGAACAAGATGAGCGGTATTGCGAGTTTATCATGACGGCCGAAAGCATCCATGATTACTCACATCTCCGAAAGCCTCAATCTCTGCGGCAGGCGTAAAAGTCTCTCAGTGGAGAGTATCATAAGGAAATAGGCCACATTTTGGTAAAATCGAAGGTTACGCCTCACCGATAGAGCTGTTGTTTCTAGGATCTAGACGAGGTCAGACCATCATCTCCTTCGAGCATCGTTCCATTTTTGTGAGAAAGGAGAGAAAGCTGTTAAATTTGAACATAGAGCACTCAGAACTATCATCAGCTGGGATATATTCAAATCATTAGTCAGCTTTTGGGAAGATGCCGTTGCTGCCAACATCAACGAAGAATACGGCCGGCTAACATCTTCACGTCAGCGCAATAAAAGTCAAGGGTCCAAAATTGCGAAAAGACCCCTGCTTCCGCAAACTCAAGCTGTGAGTATAAAAAAAGGTTTGTCACTGGTGATCCGAAAGTGTTCTAATTACATCATAGTGCTCTTGTTCCAAAAGAGTTTGATTGAGTAAATTGAGGATCAATAACACCTTTCCAGTTTCTGAAGATGACGAAACCAAGAAACGTAGGTCACCGTATTATTATTGTCCTCCAATATTCTAATCAATACGCGCTGATTGAAAACCTCGCTTCTGCTTATCGAGCAAAAATCAAAAGTTTGCCGATTAGCTTATCTATCTCACAGAACAAGAAATCTAATTGTAACTTAAGTACAGTCTAAAATGTTGTAATACAATAAGGTATATTAGGAATGTTAGCACGTAGATGTGATAGGAATGTTCTATGATTGACTCTTCTGAACAAATCTGGATGCGCCATTTGCCATCTTACAACGACTGTGACGAGAGTTCTATGTTTTCTATATTCTCGCAGTCTTCCACTTACTTTTCTATAATCTCGCAGTCTTCCACGCTACCTACTTGAATACTTGTTTCGATTATCTGCTTCGGGAATTGTGATGACGCCACCACGTCAAATGTGCTGGCTTAGTTGCTTTGTCTTTGGGATCTTGAGACAAACCTATACGGGGCTTCCTAAGGTCTTCATCACCTCAAAACAGTCGTCAATTCATGTGAATTAGAGGAAAAATACCACCGTGCTACTACTAGCTGATAAGATGGCGGTCATTCTCGGTCTTACTCTTAGCTGGGTTCTCTGAGTTGTAATGTGGACTCCTTTCCAGCTTGGATGGCTCTGCTAGTAGGGAAAGTGGAGAAAGTGTTGGATCCACTCTGTACTTCGCAAACCAACACCCAGAAAGGAGCATCTACCAACTAACTGAGAAGATAAACCATCCCGTCTGTCTTGTTACTTTTCAATATTCGTGAAAAGTTCAGAAGACTGATTTACAGCAGTTGCTGCTGGATACGACTTCAGAAACTAAGATCCACAATCATAAGATAATCAGTGGCGTTGCTTCAGAATATCGGCATGCGCTGTTAAGTCAGCTTTGCCGAAAGTATCATCAACTCAAATTCATCGGTAAATTCGTAGAGTTGTTCGCGTTACCGCAAGAGAAGTGGTGTTATAAAGTCATTGAAACAGCTCACATGTGTAAGCACCAAATTCGTGATTGTGTTATATAGCATAAAAGTGAGTAAATAAATGACATCAACCGATTTTCGACACAGCTTCTTCAATGTCATCCAGTATATCGATTTACACATGTTAATCTCCGAGGACCTGTAAGTAGGAGTCACTTAAACTTTGCAAAAAGCGGTACAACCGATAAAACTTTGAAAGAATGGAGGAAATTTAGAAAACTTGATGGTTACAGGCTATATAGGGTGGGGCTAGTTATCAGAGGACAGATGGCCCTATAAGAGAGGTATTGAATCTACTCGGCGTATAAAATGTCAGTGAGATGACCAATATCGCAGACAAATTTTCTTTGGAGAAGCTGAGGCTGTAAAATCAAGATCTATGGCAAAACTTGTTAACTATTTATCAAACATCATAATATGGGTTGATTACTCGCAAGATGGAACGACAGTGTCGAAAAAACACGAAATTCCCTCATGTAGATGCTTTCACATCCTTCAAATGCCTTGAAATTATGATTCATAATAAAAAAACGTCTACACGTTGTTCACATATCTTGAAGCTTGAAGATTCGACGCCTTCATAAATATCGCTTCCATCGGGGACCATCTATTAGAAACATATTCAAGGGGAAACACTGAAATGTCTCAGCAACGAGAAGATGAACGCTATTCTAAATAAAAGATATTTAGGGATAATGGATAATCTTTCTACCGCTCAGCATCAAATCGTTCCTTGAAATATTCCGCACAAATAAGAAGTGCAAATTCCTTGTCAGCTTGAACAAGTTTTCAGATAATCACATTATTTCTGTATAACAGTTCGTCTAGTGAAAAGTGAGCGAGAACTTAAGAAAACGTCTAATATTAATATTAACTCAGTAATGTAGAGTTTGAAAGCATCTACGTCGGCTGGGATTCGAACCCAGATCCCACTCTTTTCGGAGCGTCTGCTGAGCCGTCACCGACGCTCGTTTTGCACTCCACTCTTTCTACGCTGCAACGTTTATCTGTCAACAGCCAACCGTCTAAGGTCTGGCGGCAGTCAGCTCATAGCCTTAGGTTATGTCTCAAACAGTAAGCGAATCAGTTCAATGTTCTGTCAAACGCGGGAGAACCGCTTCTCAACCGCACGCAGAGGGCCATGGCGCCTTCGTCGGAACTTCCGCTGTCTATCTGAAGCGACGCTGCGTGGGCTCCTGCAGCGCGGAGACCATTTAGATTTACTCACAAAAAAGGTTAGTTGTTTTTTTTAAATTGTGAACATTCCTGCATTATACACGTATACGTGCTTGTTTTTGACCTATTCCATTTGATCACATATTGCTATGGAACTATGGAAATGTTTTGTTTGCCCTGTTTTTTTCATTTTTTACTGCGCTAGATTCCTCTTCAAATCAAGGAATGACAGATCTTATTTTATAGAAACGAAATCGGTATTTTTCCTGATTACGAAGGTGCAGATGAAAAAGCGATCTCATTCGCGGTAGAGAAACTTTCCACATGAATTTTAGTGACCATTCGAAAGTGAGATTTGGCGCTACAGTCCCACTGTTGCCGATTCTTCAAAATGACCTTTTATAACGCTGTAGAATCTAGATCAAAAATTATGCTTTACATTCGCCTTTCGCCTTTATTTTTATTACGAGTATAATTCTCTGGAAGTCGAAAAGCATATCAGTATGAAGAGAAATTTTCGCAGTATCACAGCCAATCGTTTTTTCTCGGGTCTATCCCAATGCGGAGGCAAAATTTACAATTGCATAATAATATATCGATCGTCCGCCTCGCCCCATCTCTGCCACGCCCCTGGCACGGCTATCGCCTTTTCGAACCAGTAAACAACGCTACCAAATATGTGAAGCTCAATTTTGTTTTTCCTGCTAAACCGTATTTGCGGGAAATAAACATGTCGCTAGAATCGGAAACATTACGCTAGCAGATGATTAGTGATATAATAGTGAAGGAGCTCTATCCGATTAGGTTTGTAGCACAAATGAAAATACTAGAGGGAATTGAAAGATCAAAAGAGCTTCTCAGAAAGCGAACACATTTTTGAGTTTTCTGATGCGTGCGTTATAGTTTGAGTACTAGCACTCTACGGAAGGAATTTTGTCCAGCGAAATATGAGCGAGATAAGAGAGAAATACACGCGATGGGAGATAAAATTATTTTGAATGTTGTAGCTTTCTAAAGGGGGTTTTGAAAACCGACGAATTGCGGCTGTGGCCTTAATTCTCAGCTTTCAAACACTTACTAAAATTTTTGTGAAAAGATCCTTTTCAGTGACTGAGATCGGTTTTTCATTTGTTCCTTCTCAGTCAAAAAAAAACCAGTAAGTCTGATTATATCCAAGGATGCTGAGTGATATGTAAAACTCTAAGCCTCAATCGGAAGTTTATCTTTGTTCCACCCTCAGCGTTGGCGGCTTTAGCCCACTCACAGAAGAAACAATATCGTAGGCATTCTTCTCCACTCTATGGGCTTACTCTATGAGAAAGAAATCAGCGCTATGAAGCAAAAAATAGTTCGTCATTGAGTTTCGAACTTAGTGCGCCGTTTGGCACCTCTCCCCAAAACTATTTTGATTTTTCCTAATCTATTTAATTTTTTAAAATCTCATATTCTTAAGAGCATTCATTTGAAGTTTATTCTCCTAATCGATAAGTGATTCGACAGCAGGAAAAGTTCAAACTACTGTTCCCGATAGATGGATGTACTGCCCAAACTTCGAAAGTTGAGCTGAACGCGTTCTGTTGAAGAGAATACTAAAGGAACTGAGTTCGGTTTTTGGAACAAATCTTTTACTGCATTCTACCAGCGAGGAGAAAATTACGTTTTGTACTCGGAATACTTACCGCGCCGCTTAATTTTCACAGCGGGCTTATAAGTAATCGATATAGTTTAATTTAGGCATTAGAGGCATTTTCTCGCAACGAAAGATCAAAGTACTAATTTCAATAGAGTAATAAAAGCATAAAATAAAGGTATGTCTAATAAGGGAACGTAAACGTGTCTTTAAAATTTTCATTTTTCGTCGAAATACCGCAAAGGCGTAAAAAGATCGCGTTTTTGTCCTTTACCCTATTTTTTTGCCTGTTTTGCGAGAATGGAACGCGAAAATACTCATATTTCCAATGTGGAATTTCTGAAAGATACCTATATAGACGTATTTTTGGTGTGTAATTGATATGCGTCCCAGAGACGCAGGTGGATTCAGGGGACGAGCTCCCTGCTTCTGCAGTGCCGACTTGACAAAACCCTATTTCTACGAGTCAAGTCGGCCAAAAGCCTGCAATCAAGCGGCTGGGAAGTACATGGGAGGCGGTTAGGAGTCGCCTCCAACAAATAAGCTCCTCCCGCTCCTCCGAGAGAGACTGGCAAGCTACTCGTGAGTACCCAGCCCCCACGTTTAGAGCCTGGCAAGCTACACGTTGGGTATCAAAAATGCCAAAAACAGTAACAAATATGGGCCTCATTCCCCTGACCCCGAAAGAGCCCCTGGTACGGCAGCGCCAGGTAGGACGAGTACGGAGAGGCTGCTAAAATCTCAGGGCCGAACTAGGCTGCCAAGATCGAAACGGACTAAAATGACGATCTGTACCTACAATGCAAGAACCCTTGCTCAACAATCCGCTGTAGAAGATCTGTTGATTCAAGCAAGAAGAATAAGGTACGACGTCATTGGCCTGGCTGAGACGAGAAGGCGCCATCCTTTTCACGCTGTCTATGACACCGGAGAAGAACTGTTCCTTGGAACATGCGATCGCAGAGGTGTCGGTGGCGTTGGCGTCCTCGTCAAATCGAATTTGACCGTGAACATTGATTCGTTCGAACAACTAACAACCCGCATCGGACGATTACGGTTGAAACGATGTGGTTCTATGCCGGCTTTGACCATCTTCGTTGCTTACGCACCAACATCAAGCTATGACGAAGACGAAGTCGAAGCGTTCTATATGGACCTCGAAAAATTCTTCAGAGAAGATCATACATTCTTCAAGGTCATTGTCGGAGATTTTAACGCAAAAATTGGACCTAGAAGAACGTCCGAAGAACGTCACATAGGGACCCACGGACTAGAATGGAATGAACAGGGTGAGAGGTTATCCGAGTTTATCATGACGACCCGAACCATCCATGGTAACTCGCAATTCCAAAAGACTCTCTCTCAGCGATGGACGTGGGAGTCTCCCAATGTAGAGTACCATAACGAAATAGATCACATCATAGTAAATCGAAGGTTTTGCCTGACCGACGTCGCTGTTGTTCCCAAGTTCTACACGGGATCAGACCATCGCCTCCTTCGCGCAACCTTCCGATTTTCGAGGAGAGGAGAGAAAGCCGCTAAATTCAAACAACGAAGTCCCAGAACTACCATAAACTGGGATGTATTCAAATCATTAGTCGGCTCTTGGGAAGATACCGTTGTCGACAACATCGACGAAGAATACGATCGACTCGTTGAATATCTTCACGTTGGCGCTAAAAAAGCCGAAAGTCCTAAGGCCACGAAGAGACGCTTGTCTCCGCAGACACTCGAGCTGATACGTCAACGTGGAATCGCACGAGCCGCAGGCAACCGAAAGCTTACGTCCGAACTTGCGAAACGATGTAGAGAAGCGATAAAAGAAGACCTTAAAGAGAGAAGAGCAGCAGTTATGGCAGAAGCTGCAGAAGCTGGGAAGAGCATTCGCAAAGCCCAGCGAGGCTTCGCCAACTATAAGACCAAGATGATTGCACTCCGATACCCTGACGGGACACTTACAGCTTCCAGAAGGGCTATGGAGAAAATCATCCACCAGTACTACTCGGATCTCTTCGCTAGCCATGTTCTCTTACCGTCATATAAATTGAAAGAGGACGAATATGTCGTTCCACCGGTCCTTCCTTCCGAAATCCGACATGCTATATCGTCGGTGAAAAACAGAACAACACCCGGTCCAGACAGGATTAGACCAGAACACCTGAAGAACCTGCCGCCAGTTCTAATCAACACCCTGGCTCGGCTCTTCACTCGCTACCTGTCAAAATGCAAGGTCCCTATTCAATGGAAAACCAGCAAGACCGTATTGTTGTTCAAAAAGGGAGACCTTCACGACATAGGCAATTATCGCCCAATCTGCTTGCTGTCCGTTGTCTATAAACTCTTTACTCGAGTCATCCTGAACAGGACTGACAGAACACTGGACGAAGGACAGCCATGCGAACAAGCAGGGTTCAGAAAAGGATTTAGTACCATGGACCACATCCACACGATCACAAGACTCATTGAAGTTTCGCGAGAGTACAAACAACCACTCTGTCTCACTTTTATCGATCTGAAAAAGCCTTTGATTCAGTGGAAACAGAAGCGGTTATAGAGGCTCTGGATAACCAGGGCGTCCCTACTCGGTACATAATGATCCTTCGTGAGCTTTATAAAGATTTCACGACCAGAATATCTCCATTCTACAACAACATCACCATTGACGTAAGAAGAGGGGTTCGACAAGGCGATACAATATCGCCAAAACTATTCACTGCCACCCTACAAAACGTCATGCGAACATTAGAATGGGACGAAATGGGAGTGAAAATTGACGGTCGACAATTAAACCATCTTCGCTTTGCTGACGATATCGTTCTCATAACACCAAACATCAGCCAAGCGGAACGAATGTTGACTGATTTCGATAACGCCTGTGGAAAGATCGGTCTTCAACTGAATCTAACGAAAACAATGTTCATGAGGAACGGATGGGTTTCTAATGCCCCATTCACGCTCAACGGAACGACAATTTCCGAATGCTCCAGTTACATCTATCTAGGTCGTGAAATCAACATGATGAACGACCTAGCCCCAGAGTTGAGCAGGAGGAAACGAGCGGCTTGGGGAACGTTTAAGAGCATCGAAGATGTAGTGAAGAGGACAAAGAACATCCGACTCCGTGCCCACCTTTTCGACTCGACAATTATCCCTGCCCTAACGTATGCAGCAGAAACCTGGTCGCTACGTAAGCAGGATGAAAGATCACTTGCCGTTATCGAACGCGCAGTCGAAAGGTCGATGCTAGGAGTATCTCGTATTTCGCAAATGAGACAAAGGATCCGAACTTCCGACCTACGTCAACGATCGAAAATCAGAGACGCCGTTCTACACGCCAGGATATCGAAAATAAGGTGGGCCGGACACGTGATGCGCTTCAACGACAACCGATGGACGAGAGCCGTTACCGACTGGATTCCTCGGGACGTCAAGCGCTCTAAAGGAAGACCACTGACCCGTTGGTCCGATTTCTTCACGAAAGCGATGGAAGAAAGATATGATGCTCAGCGAATTCCTAGAGCAAGGAGGTCCCACTGGGCTACTCTTGCACGCGATAGGGAAAAATGGAAGAGTTGCTGGTACCAGCTCGAGTCACTCGACGATCAACGGGACGACAGGTGATACAGGTGAATTGATATGCGTGGAAAAAACAAACTTCCAACGTTGTGTGGAGTTGTAGAATACTTGTTGAGCACAACTCCTTACCACCTCGGGAATAACCTGGCGAGGGATGCAGATTGGTCCCTCGCTGTAACGAGCACTTGGCCACCTCCCGCCTTCCCTGTTCAAGAGTCAGCTTCTTATTTTGATAAATTCCACTTTTTGGTACTTTGCTACTGTTCGAATTTACCGACTTTCTCTCCTTTTTGCAGAATACGGATTGTTGCGTAAAGGAGGCGGTGCACTATAGTCATGTAAGATTCCGAAACAACAGCGACACTGGCTGAGCAGAATTTTTCGATCTACTTCTATGTCGCCCATCTCGTCATGTACTCCTCATTGAGAGGCCTTCCGTTCCAGCGTTAGATTAGGGCTTTTGATACTATAAGTTACTATGGGCGATTTTAGGCGCCGAAATGAAATCAGACAACTCTCATCGTATCTGTTTCACTCTAGTCCGTCGGTCTCAAGGTGTCATTCTTCTGGGTCCAATTTTTAATTGTACTATCTTCAACTATAGCCTTCAAAATGTTTGGCATTCTCTGATGAACTTCTCCATGTTTATATAAAATACTTCAACATCGTTCTTTTTTGCTGCCTAATGTTAGCGTGTAAGCCACGATATGGTCAAAACCGGTAATGACTCACATCGTTTCAACCGTGAGCGCTCGATCCGGGTTGTTAGTAGCTTACACGAATTGGTGTTCATGGCCAAACTCGTTTTGATGAGTATACTAACACTTCCCTGTACTCTTTGACATGCTCCAAGCAATCGCACTTCTCCGGTGTCGTAAAAGCCTTGAGATATGTTGCGCTTCTTTGTTTTGAACAGATCTGTGGCGTCTGTATGCAGTGAAAACCACTGTAACCTGCAAATCATTGCACAAAAGGAGAAATTTGTGACACTGCCGAAAGTTCCGAAGTTTTTTCTCATTGACGTTGACATCAATTGTCTGCTTGTTACCGATCAAAACAGCGTGCTCTACCAATCCCAGGAAACTGAGAGTATAATCTGCAGCACGGCCAATGCATGAGGTGTCCACTGAGACGTCACTTTGCGGCAGCCCATTTCATAGATGGCGAGCAGCGCTGCCATGGCACTATTTAGGTCTTACTAGAACATTCTCAAAAGGACCGCAGCGCTTTGACAATAACCCGATTTTATTTAGGGTAAAAATTAAATCAAACAGTAGTGCGAAAGAAATTCTGTGGCAATCCACTATGAGAGTGCAGTTCTGACTTTCCCAATCATCGCACGTATGGCCCAATTCATGAAACGGTGTTTCTACCTTAAACGGGTGCATGAAAAGTTCCATTCGCGTAGAGCATGGAAGATATCAACAAGGTTTTTTAGCCAAAACTACTTCTCCTGATCTACTTGAATTTTTTTGGACCTTGGACTCTTTCAAGACTCCAAAGATAGTCAACTCAGTCGGCGCTGATGATAAGCGTGGCGAAGGCAAATGCTGTATAGGAGACATGCGCAAGAAAAGTTTCAGCCCATTGTGAATGATCAGTGAGTGCTGAATGCAAGAAGTGATAGAATCTGCACAGCGCGATACATGTAATATTCTGTCGTATAATGGAAGAAACTACACGGGATACAGTAATTGGATTTTTAGAAAGTTTGCAATTTGAAATCTTTACTTTTAATCACACGCGTAATCATCGATTTCTCAGATTAATTTTGAACGAATTCTGATAAATTCTCGACTTTTATCACGACTGCCGTTTTGATAAGTTGGACAAGCTACATGTCATGCAGCTTAACGGTCGTTAATATTTTCAATTTCATTGATGAGGTCTCTTCCTTATCTTTGGAGCGGCATCAGTTTGAGTCGCCGATCCACAGCTGGCCGTCCTCGCGATGTATGCTCGTGGTTTCACCTAATGAGATCCAGTAAAGTAGAGCTCAGCATTCGCGTGTGTAAAAATTTTGCTGACATACAATCGTTTTCTAAGCAGTCCTCTACTTCACTTGATTCGTCTATGTCTCAATAACATCGGAGTTTCGGAAAAGTTCCGGCTTCGAACCAACTCATTAATGCAAATTGCTGTAACTCTGAAAAAAATGAAGACGAAAAGTCTAGTAAAAGGTATTTTATCATATTATACCTTTCCTTCGAGTGCTTTATTAAGACCACGCTCAAATTTCAATAGATCCTTTCATTATTATTTGAGCCAACATGTCATGTGGTCTGGTAAAGGCTCTTGTACAGCCCGAGACACGTGTTTCGTCCTTACAGACTCATCAGCCGGGCAGAACCCGTCGTCTGTCGATCTTTTCATAGTCAGTTCTCTTGGGAGCGTCACACTCCTCGTATATAGTTATATAGTTAAATACCAGCCAGCTAGCAATCGAGTGCGAAAACACTCTGTGTTAGGTGAATGACATAGACACCTGACATAGAGTGTAAAGCGTAGGTCGTCGATAACTATATATGAGGAGTGTGACGCTCCCAAGAGAACTGACTATGAAAAGATCGACAGACGACGGGTTCTGCCCGGCTGATGAGTCTGTAAGCACGAAACACGTGTCTCGGGCTGTACAAGAGCCTTTACCAGACCACATGACATGTTGGCTCAAATAATAATGAAAGGATCTATTGAAATTTGAGCGTGGTCTTAATAAAGCACTCGAAGGAAAGGTATAATATGATAAAATACCAGCCAGCTAGCAATCGAGTGCGAAAACACTCTGTGTTAGGTGAATGACATAGACACCTGACATAGAGTGTAAAGCGTAGGTCGTCGATAACTATATATGAGGAGTGTGACGCTTCCAAAAGAACTGACTATGAAAAGATCGACAGACGACGGGTTCTGCCCGGCTGATGAGTCTGTAAGGACGAAACACGTGTCTCGGGCTGTACAAGAGCCTTTACCAGACCACATGACATGTTCGCTCAAATAATAATGAAAGGATCTAGTAAAAGGAAAATTTTTTATACCAATCCTTGCCTTATTAACCCTCTTATAGCCATCCTTGACAGAACGCGACGTCGCGCTGGTCGCTCGTGCGGTGGTCGCAGGCAGGCACCATCTGCACATCGATTGCGCCGCAGATGCTGCCTCCCTGCCTTGCTCCGAAGCGAAGCGTAGCCATTACAGTATCTGAGTGAGATGCGACGCTGCATGAGTAGCTACGTGTAGTACGTGGCTCCAAAGGGTTACTCCAAAAATACGAATGATTCTTGCTAAGAGATGAGAAAAGCCACTTTTATCATGAATGCTCTCCTGCAATGCACCATAATTAGATCTCTCATGTCTTTGATGTTTTGCTAGAGAATACCATCGTTTGCGAAGCTCCGAATTTTGTGATTCATATTCTTCCTCACAGCAGTGACCACAGTGTTTTTATGACAGCAGTGACTCCAGTTGTAAGCCCATACGTGAATCAATTAAATATGTTACAAAATCAACCAGTGATAGTGAATGAGCAATGACAATATGTAGAAAGCAGAAGTCAACATTTTTTTCTGTTTTTTGAACAACTGTCCGTTTCTATGAATTGTCTCTTTCTTACTAATGAAGAGACAGCGGCAAGGTGCTGAGCGATGATCAATTTATATGAGATATGCTTGGAACTTAATCTCGCAAAACATTGTAGTGATTGAATGCATGTTGGTCCCATATTACGACTTTCAGTGGCCTACCGATGTCCAATGTCCTTCTTTTTATCCCTCCTGAAACTGTGTGTGGCGATTGATGAAAGCCGAAGGTTTGGAAGGCTTGATCAACCCGAGAAAACTAGAACTCCATTTTTTGATCACTAAGTCACTGTTATCCTACTGGATTTTGTGGCAATGTATAAGTCTAATCGTACTCGTGAAGAATATCATCGAAGTGCACTGGTGAAAGAAAGCATTGTTTGAGAAGAAACTAAAGAATAAAGTTGTTTTACTTGCATGATAATTATGGTAACCTCATCTATTCATGAAACAAAAGAATAAAAGCTGCTTTACCTTTCCTTCGAGCGCTTTATTAAGACCACGCTCAAATTTCAATAGATCCTTTCATTATTATTTGAGCCAACATGTCATGTGGTCTGGTAAGGGCTCTTGTACAGCCCGAGACACGTGTTTCGTCCTTACAGACTCATCAGCCAGGGAGAACCCGAGTGCGAAAACACTCTGTGTTAGGTTAAAATTTCGCT
>JAHQIW010006102.1:0-63425 GCA_019055375.1 Parelaphostrongylus tenuis
TCCCTGCGCGCGCTGCCGCGCTCTGCGGCCCCCCCATCCAACGGAAGTTTGGAGCACACCCTAGCCCCCGTTCAGAGAACGGAGAGGCAAAAAAGAGCATTTCCGCGATTGCAAGTATAACATTGAGATGAGAATAAATTGTTACTTGCTGTTTTCTTCAAACGCATCGTGTCTAGAATGATAATTAGTTACAAAAACAATCGAAAAGCCTAAAATAAATTGCGATGATCTCTATTCTTTTTTCCAGAGGAAAGACGATATATATTAGAACTGCGTTCAACGGGTGCATTGAAAACGTTGGACAATTTAGGGACTTGATCAAACTCGTCTTCATTAGAAAAAACTCAGGCACTTCATAAGGCTTCATGAGACTTAATGAAGCATCGTATAGAGCATGTAAAATTTCTATCAAGCAAGTACTTTTTTGACTGGACAAGATTAACGCATTGGAATGTCAAAAAACCGTGGCAAGTCGTACAAAGGTTGTTAGTGCAGGCATTCACAAGAGCCCTTCTGAATGTCCCACCACCTGTGTTCGGGATCTCAGAGAATGCTGGGGATTTCTGGTAACATTTCATTTCTATCATACCTTTCGCTTCGAGTGTTTTCTCAAGACCACTCGCAAATTTCAGTATGCCTGATAATTATTGTTTAAACCACGCATGTGGTATAAACTGAGCACTTCAACAGTGCAAAAACACGTGTCTCGGCGTTGCAGCTTCATTAGCCCATAACATATCACATAGAGGCTCAAAAATTCATGAGACATATTGGAATTTGAGCGCAATCTAAAGAAAACACTCGGAACGAAAAGTATGATGTTTTACAAATACCAGCCAAGAGCCATCGAGTGTACAAAGCTGTCCATTTAGTAATATCTTCCACTTGATGGAACTTGTAAAGAGCGCGTCTGCGATTCATATATATATATATATATCTATATATAATATATATAAGGTAAGGACGTTCCCCCACATAGTTTTAGCTCAGACGAAAGGCACTGTGCATCTGATAAGGCTGGAAAGCCGACACACGTAAATTGTGCTGCATAAGTGCCCATAACAGATCATATGCATGACCTCAGAAATAAACATCAGGCATATTGAAATTCAGTTTTAGTAGCTGAGATGCTGAATGGACGAGGTCAGACTCAGGTTAAGAACATTCACCTAGAAGGATGAATAAATCAGTTTTATTGATGGTAAAACATCTAGTAATGTAGCACTTAGATCCTTTCCTGGGAATAGTTGTCAGCGGTGATCTTCACCTGGAGTGAGTTAGTTGTCAGCAAAGTTAGTTACTTTTTCATGGTTCTTTTCTACATAACCCATCATCACAATCTAGTGGCAGATTCCAGCACTTCTTGCATTACAAGTCGTTTCCTCGCACTTATCCTTCACAGAGAATTTCCGAAACTTCACTTTCTGCTTCAGTTGCTGCTTGATGATTTCGTCTTCTTTGAAAAATGACGCAGAATGCCGATCAAGACAATTCACCTTGCAATTTTGAAGGTCTCGGGACTAAAGGCGCTCTCTGAGGCTTTCGTTGACTCTTCGAAAGAGCGTGTTCGAGGGACGTAATCAAACAAGAGCCTTATTATCACCTTGTATATTGATAGACTGTATCACTAACCATTGAGCTACTCGTCGCTCCTTCACGATCATGACAATGAACAAATTGAAAAAGCAGACTGGTTCCAACTCCATAACCAATTACATTCTACCTCGCCGTTCGTTTTTCAGTATGGCAATTTGTAGCTTTCGTCGTCAGTTCAGTTGTAATGTTCAAACGACGCTACTTTACAAAAGTGTTTTCTTTTTTACAGATTTCAGGAGAATTAGTTTATAGTTAGTTAATCTCTATATCAATTTAATAAAAGCATGAAATACTATCTATTGGGCATATAGACTTAAATCTAATCGTTGGTAACTCTGATATTAAAAAGTTAACTGATTCAATCCGTTTAATTGGAAGGAGTTTTAGTTTGGAATTAAATTATATACGATCTTCTCCCCACATTTTGTTAGGCAGCAAGCTGCTTCACAAAAAGAAAATCACATCTCTAAGAATTCGGACATACGTGAACACGAATTCATAAATAGTGCTGAGTGACTCTTTGTAAGTGGGTCACTAAATATGATGGTGTTGTCACAACGTAGTCACTAAAATGGTCTTTTTTCATGGATTTACTATACATACAGCAGTAGCCCGGTGAACGGCAGTTGGCGAATAATAATTTGAATATTCTAAAGTTGGAGATAAAATACCATTATTTTTCGACTAATTTTTTCAACAGTGCTCAACTCAAGAGACCCGCCTAAAGAGGAGCACGAAGCCCAATATCGGGCAAACATACGCCTGCAGGCCTTCAATTTGTATCAGTCTACTCTGAAGAAAGAGAAAAGTGTCGGAACATTAGCCGAATAAAAACATTTATAATAGCTTTGCTTTAACTGAAGAATGTGAAATGGAATTTCTATAAGTAGTGCTTTCAAGAGTGTCGTTGCTGTATGATGTGTATCATGTGTGTGAGCAAGCATTAATGAGGGAATGGGCCAGCAACGTCTCATTACATGTCTTCGTCCTCCTCAGCTATATTCGGCTTCTAGCTCATTTCTCACGTCATCTTCCTTCATGCTTCTCTTATTCCGTCACCACATACATACTCTCTCCCACCCATCACTATTAGTCGACAGAATTCATTTATTTCAACTTCTTAAAAAAAAACCCAACATCATGAAGTTTTCCATCAGCAAACGAAACAGTGTTGATTACGGAATAAAAATTGTTATTTCAATCGTCGTTGCGAGGGCTTTATCTTATTATCAGATGGCTGCAGCCATAAACATATTTCGTAGGGTGATTTAGATAGTTTAAAGAGTTAAATCACAAAATCGTTAATAAGACATATTTTTCGAATAATGAATAGCAATGAAAAGTAGTACCATAGATATTATTTCGCATTTAGATGCTCATTTTTCTTTGCGACTCATAAGGGGCATATGATGTCAAGTGACGAAAGAAGAGTGTAAAATGAAAAACTTCATAGATCTCCCACGTTACGGTATCATCTCCATTAACATCGAATGGCTCCTGTTTTCCCAGGATGTCATTCCTACACGCTTTTCCACTTCTTCTTTTTTTCTCTTTTTTTGACAATTGTAGGAAATTTTTACAAGTGTGTTTAGGAAAGAATGGTGCCGTTGTCTTTGTCATCGTTACGCCGAGAAAAAGTTCAGCCATAATCAGATGAATGCGAAAAACAATCCCGAAATAGGCAGTAATGAGGTGGAATTTGTTGAGTGACGTCAATGGAACTTCAATGTTTAAAGAGCAAAGAAAATAAGCGTGATAATTCTGATTAAAGCTCTTTATTAGCTCTTTATTATCTTGTTAAAAACGAATTTGACAGGCTGACGTAGCCTTCATTTCAAAACAGATAATTATTACCGATATTAGAAACACGTCCATTTCAAGTGATTTATTTACTAGCGCTCTAATCAACGCCTACGCAAGTGGAACGTTCCTTTTGTCGTAGGAATTAAACATGCTTGATAGCTCCTAAGATCGACTATCTATTGAGGTTGACATGCTTCCGTAATTATTTTCTTATTGATGCGACTGAATGGGCATGGTGAACTTTTTCTAAGCGAGTAATGGAGGTGTTTGATCGAATGGGTCGGAACAACTTGATCTTTGCAGCCTCCGAGGAGGGCGATATTGCCGAAAAGTCAGCTGCTTGAAAAAATTGTGTTACAAGACATGGTGTTTGATTCGAGAAAAAAAAATCAAGAAATCCTGATTGATAGCGTTTCATTCAAGTGGTTTGAAACAATCTCCGCAACACTTGAATTTATTATACTGCAGCGAAATATCAAACTACTTCATAAAGGATATAGAAAAACACAACCGAAAACGAAGGTGATTATCCTTAAGCATAGTTGTTTCCGTCATTGGACTAAAGCCTATGCTGCCATGAACTTTTATTATGATAAATCGTTTGGGCCAGTCCAGAGCTCTTATTTAACATTTGAAACCTCCCTATAAAAACGCGCAAAAACAACAATATAGAATCCAAAAAGCATGTTGAAAATTCGAGTTTAACGAGCACCGAGAACCGAAATGCGGAGACAATTGAGTGCGGGAAGTCAACTTGAATCATGGGCTTTATAGGAGACGAAGACGTCGAACCGATGGTCAAATGAAAATTCACATCAATCTCATGCTAGTAGCATGATCATATAAATATTAAGGACGATAAAGTTATCCAGAAGATGACAGTTTTTCCTAAAACAGCATAGGCGAAAGATGATTAATTTCTTTCTGCAAACATCGTTTTTCGTATTCGCTTTTCATTTGTAAGCCACAATTTCTTTTTCGTTCAAAGTGAGAAGAGGAGCATGAGAAAGATCCATGAACAGTCACTTTTTCCTCTCTTATCTCTTTGAAAAAAAGGCTCCGCTGGTGCCGGAAGTCAGAGAAGAAACACTTCCATTCGTTTCTGGTTTACATGTCTCTCTTTCTAAGGAGTACAGCAATCAGTGAGCTATTTGAAGCTGTTTGTTGCCATCGTAAAGTAGATTTCATGTGTTCAAGCCTGATTGTGCTCTAGACTTTTCATGTCATAGCAACGCATCTGCCCTCGGCTTATTACAGATGACCTCTCCTACTATAGTTAAAAGGACAGAACATTTCAACTATATCCGAGAAGAATGCATGAACAAAACGTGCCACACGCAATGGTAGTATAATTGTTTCCTTGCCCAGTTCTTATGCATGTTAGTCAAGATGCTAGGATCGACTAAACGAAATTAGCACACGGCTTTATCTACGGTGTATCTTGAACGGAATCTTATTAAAGAATGCGGCTTAGGTTCTTCGGGAAAGCAAAACATGTCTTGTAAATGTCAAAAGGACAGCTTCTTTCCAATAAAGTAACTTCGTTAATGAGGAAAGTGAGGAAGTATTGGATGCAGAGGAATAAAGAAAGTGCTAGATCTCACCCACAACTCCATCATTTTTCTTGTCATTAATAATTCTTGATTTTGCCTTTAAAGCTGGTCATTGAGTTTTTGATCAAAAGAGCTCCGTCAGCGACAAATTGCACTTACTATTAAAAATAAAGTGGAGACTTCCTAGTTTTTTTTTTTTGGCCATGTGCTTAATGCAATTCATTAGCAAAATAAAAAGAAATAATTTGCTGATTGGATGGTTTATAAGAATGGGTAGAATAGTATAACACATAAACATATAAACTGCATATAACACACCCAAAAATACTTATTTAAATACATATACTCACTAGTAAGATAAAAAAATTTTTATACCAATCTACATAGATTTCTACATACACAAATACATGAATCTACAAGTATACGTGCATATACACATGCGTATATGCACATGTAGTTTTTTCAGAAGAAAACGGGCTATGTTATAATAAGGCGATTATTAGCACCATTATCTAAGGCAGTAAAAATTTATTCCGGAATTATGCCTTCTCCAGTTGTGTTGCATATTCGCTATAGGCCTTTTTCCGCTTGAAAGCAGGCATCTTTCATTGCAGCTTCCAAAATTCTTTCTACGTTCTCTCTTCACAAAATTACAAAAGAATATAGACTATAACATATTATAATACTATAAAAGAGTTCACTTCCCATGAATCATAAAGATAATGGCTGATTTAGTTAAGCGTAGTATCGACTCGAGACGTAAAAACACGTATTGTTCTCAATAATCTTGAGAATCAATGAGAAATAGGAACGCAGACGATCCCAGGGGTCGTCAACCTTCGGCTAGCACTGCATAACAATGCTCGTTTTCAACAACAAACGCAACTATACGAAATTCGCGAGACTAACTAGTTTATTGGAACGAATCTATAATTGGAAGTCTGACAGAATCTGTGAGTTTTTCTATGGAAGCTTTTATCTAAAATAGAACGCATTCATGGCTTCGTTAATATTTCAGGTACCTAACGCCTAGGAAGACAAGAATTGGCGAATATTTGATAAACTTCAGATGGCTGGATAAATTCACATGCTGCCGACGTTTCGTGTAAACACGTGATAGTAGCGTGTCCCTTCTGTATGCTATGATGTAGTAGCAAGTGACAATTTTAGCTGTGTCATTTCTGCAATTAGTAAAGTGGTACCGGATTTCTAGGAGTTTCACTCTCTAATTCGTAAACAACGGTAGTTATGACAATGGAGCTCACAAATTCAAGAAGAATCGATTTGACCAGAAACCAGCTGATATACTCAAACCCAAACACCATCGTGGCTGAGGAAACTGAAGGGAAGATGTGCTGTCGTACACAGTATGTGATGTCACGTAACACTGAATTTTTTTGCACCATCGAATAATCATGTCACAGAATATTCCAAAATGAGCATGTGGCACAGCGGTTAGAGGTGCGTGCGTCGCACATGATCGATGGTTAGATCTCGGCCATTCACCAAGCCTTTTATTACTCCGGAGTCGGTGAACTGGTACCAGACTTGTCTGGGAAAATAGCACTGACTCGAACGTCGGTAGGCCACCGCGAATTGTAAAGGCCACAAATGCATTCAATCACCTCAGATGAACCTAGAAAATGAGGAAGAATACATGGCACATCTTTCAAGGGATGATTAACGTCGAGAGCTTTCGTTTTTTTTTCTTTTATATGCCAGAAATAATGACTATTTTGCCACATCGTCTTGCCGTATACATCTGAATACTGAGATGTTCGCAAACATTTGTTTTCTCTGATAATTACTCATGAATGTGATTTGATTACATTTAATTTTCATCGAAATAGTTGAGATACCTTCTATAGATAACGATAACGAGGGATATGTATAAGTTCATCAAAACAGCTATTCAGCATAGAAAGAAGAAACGGTTATGATTATCGTCTACTTATTTTCATAACGTATAGACCAGACATGTTAGAAATTGCCCCTACAATTGTCGACTGTCGTCACCGTCTAGACTGTTCCATTTAGAAACATGTTCAGTCACTATGCGATAATGTCAGTGCATCGCGATGTGGCTTAAAGATTCTATAAGCTTAAGAAAGGACGCAGGTCGCTACAAACTCAAGCGATTCTCAAGAAGCAGTGGTATTATAGTTGATACGAAGCAGATTAAATTGAAAAGGGTTGAAAGCCTCTTTTATTATGCTTGCCACAACAAAAGCTTCGCCGTATAATGAGCGATTTGCAGCAGTTAGCAATTAGATTTCAATTAGCCAGCAAAATAGCATTACTTCTCGGTTATTAAAACTCTCTTTCGGTTCTTCAGTTGAGCTAGTCAACTTCCAATTTGGGCTTTGTGTAGAAGATTTACTCTAAAATCTTGACTTCTATCTAGTGATCAGTTGCTGACAGTCACTTTTACCGTTAAAACTCGGCAGAGAGAAATGTAAGGTAAGGACGGCGCAGTGCGGACACGCGTGCCCCGAGAAAGGGTAGTAATGTTTTGAGTCTATCATACCTACTTCAGATTTTAAGTTTTGCTTAGATCTCAGCATTCTCGTTGTAATTCGAGATGACATGAATTCATGGTTGGCTCAAATGACTTGTCAAAATATTCATTGCTTCTGATTAAGCCAAAACTTAAAAAAGTGCCACGATGTTGACTTAGACTGTCACGTAGAGTGCTGTAATTCTTGAAACTTTATGCCTGATAGGCAATTTCATAGCTCCATTAGACGAGAAATATGAGACATCGCCAAATCGCTTCTGCGAGATATTCCTAAAATCTCCTTGACTTGCCGAATTTATAATCTAAGGCTTTCAACACTAATTGAAAGAAGAAATTACACAGCTACTAAGCAAGTTTCAGTCGCCATTGTGCTTATAGAGTATCTTTAAAGTAAACGAATCATCCGTTAACAAGCTCGAAAGCGTTTGATACATTAACGATGCAAATATAACATCATATGCCATAGTGTTCTTTTTTTCTAATATGTAAAAGCAAATTGGCCAAGAGATAAATCTTATCGTGATTTTGGGCCGAGTTATCCCTAAGTGAGTGAGGATCTCACAAGCCTCTTAGCTAGTTTTTATTTTTGTTCTAGTCATTTGTTTGTGATCGGCTGTGAATGACGTGGTATCAAGGACAAGGTTAAGATAGGAACTTTGTTAATATGATGTATAATTATAAGGACGATTGTAGTTGGTCACTAGGCGACTGCTCATTACCCTAAAAGAAGATTGCTGTGGTATATAATGTTATTCATTGCCAACTAATCGAAAATCTCGTTAATCAATTATGAATAAGAAGTTTTACCGGTAAAATAATGCTTCAGAGAGAAAAATCATGACAAAATGACAATTAAGCCTTAGAATAAATGAATGACGTGAAAAATTGCCATCTTAGATTTGAGCTTCGTGACAAGACGAAATCACAGACGAGTATTCCATTAAGTCTCCAGAAAAACCAACAATTGCAATCAGAAGAAATGGTGCCCATGGCGTGAAACGTCAATGTGATGACGCATTGTCGCGGATACGGTAACCGTTCATTACAGTAACCAGTTGCGATACGCGACGAACGTGCCCTTCTAATCCAATGATTCAGATATTTCCCAAGCCAAAATAAGTCGTTCTTTTCGTTTTCTCACCAGATAAAGTCTCAGATAGACAAAATTTCTCAATAACGAGCAAATTGGAAAAAATATTGTTTTACTGGTGGGGCGATTGAGGAGAGAAGCGATCAATTTTGACGGAATATTATTTATCGAGTACAGTACACATACCGTATAACAGTAATGGGCTAACGATGCTGGAGCAGTAGATGGAGACGATGAGAGTGACCAAACAGGTGGGCTGCATGTGCCCTCAATCACCTCTCACCATGTAAGCTCACGAGTAACTGGCTTGTCGCGGCGAATCAATAGTGTCTAGCTCGGCCACGCCTATTTTATACATAGAATAAAAGGAGAGAGATGCGAGTAGCCTTGTTGCCGTCAAGTCCACAATAAATGAAAGGCTATTGATAGCTGTAAGCATTTGAGCAATAGCTCAAGTATAACGGATAAGGATTGACGCGTTTGGCGTTGACCGACTCGCGCCCGTACATTATACATATCTAACGCCATTTGTAGTACCGGAGAAATGCTTGAATGCACGCTTGTGCCATTTAATGAATCGCTGTGGCCAGCCAATATATCATCTCAGCCTACGCTTCAAGAGGAAAATGTATGTTACTGACTTGTCGACACCGAAGAAAGATATTGTTCGGGTATTTCCGTATGAAGAATCATAGCAAGTTCAAATGGCATGTTCTAGGTCCGCGCATCGAACTCTTTCTAAAAATGCTCTCATTTGCATTATGAAGCTCTTCTAACAACTGAGCTACACTGTTCCCTTTGTTACCATCCCAGCGATTCATTTGAATGATCATCGAAACATTCATAAATAGAATTTATCTTATGAATTTCTGAAAAAAATGCACATTTTTTAGAATGGAATCTGTCCAGTTACTCAGATTTTACAATTTCTGGCTATAGGTTTTCTCTGTCAAAGCTTCCACTCCATGCTTTGACAGTAGATGAAGCAGTAGTCGTATCGGTCACGATTTAGATAGCAATTCACTTCTTCAATTACCCACATTGCGTCACTCTGGTCATTCCACGTCGGAGTTGTTTCCACTCTATTATAGCTGCCATGCTGCTTAGCCGTTGATAATGGAGAAATCGTGGACATACAACTCGAATCACCAATGGCTCTAAAGAAGACGAAGACATCGAAACGTTTTCTAAATAACGTTGAATTATCAATCTCGAGTTATTATCTAAATCGTATAAAAACCGCTGAATTCCTCATCAGTCTACTAATTGACGTTCCTCTTCAAAGGGTGCACATATAAGGCGTTCTAGTGTTCGTACTGTTTACAAAACTTCTTTATGTGGTTAACAAAGCTGGTCAAGTAATGTTCACATATGCGAGTCGTAGCAGGTTTTAGTTTCCTATTAGAACGTCGAAGTGGCAGATTCATTGGTAGGAGGCACACAGTATGTCATTTTAGTATCTCATCGACGGTAAGCCTGTTCAGGACAGTGTGCAGAAAATTACCTCGAGGATACAGCCATCTTAAAAAGTAGGCAGTGGACTTTTTGTTATGATACGAGTTCGAGGTGCGAGTGTCACAAAGATAATGATAACATTCACCAAGAGTGTGGTACTCCTAAGAATCCGCCTCGGGGTCTTTAGGCCTAACGTCTCTCCTAAACGGGAAATTATTATCAGACTTATCTAATATCGACTCACTTTTAACGTGAAAGAGCTAGAATGGCTACTTAGAGACTCCAGGAAAGATAGAGTCGATATGAATTCAACCACATTAATAAATAGGACAAAAATCTTTGAGAAACAACTGAACCCACGCTTTGCTCTGTCAAGGATAAAATTGCCGAAACGTTAGCGCAATAAAGTTTTATAAAGACCTCGTGTTAGCCCACAAATCCTTGAAATTTGCGCATTGGATGGCTATGTGAAGTAAGACTTGTGCCAAAGTAATAATAGTCCTCGTCTTAGTAATTAAACTGATGCCACGAGGTTGATGCAAAAGACTTTATTCAGATTCGTTTGCGCTGAAGAGGGTGAAGGCGTTGAAATGCTTAGGAGTTTTTTTATCAGCTCATGCGTAGTTTTAGTTCTAATATCAAGAAAAATATTATTGGCTGGTAGCACCGAGGTCGAAGAAAAGTCAGCTTACAGCGAATAAATCGGGAAAAAATTAGACTTCCTTTTCTCTTTTGAGTATGGTGATTACTTCGACATCTGCAAACCACTTCTCACCCATGAGCAAGAAATTTTGTAGAGCTGGCGAATAATATTCACTATGAATCGTAACGACATAAAAATCAACCAGCGCATTCTAAACCTTTACCGCAGGCAGTCGCTGGCCGTTGGGATTCAGAAGGAGTCCTCCTCCACGTAAATCTGCTACGAAGATACTTAGAATGCATGAAGGGCTTATATCTTCTGGATCGGTGCTGAAGCAATGACTGTAGGTATATTGCTCAGTACCTCTGACTACTGCGCTCCCTTAATTCATCTCGGACTCAAAGAAAAAGGTGAGCGAAACAATTCTTCATTACCTACATTATCTGTAGTTCTGACAGACTGTAGTTAAAAGATTCGGTGAGGATAAAACATAGGGCACGGCGATGATTTTTCTCTAAGAGATGCGCCCTGTGTTCGACTTCATCAAGCCTTGTCATAGACCATTGAATATTCGCCTGCCTGCACAATGACTTTCTGTGGTCTGTCAGTGATAAAATCAGCGGTGAAATTCTTGAAGATAAGTGTGGTATTAAATTGTTCAACCGTACAAATATTGAGAAGGTGGTGAGGCGAAGACACAAAATTAGAGCGACGGCCACGTTTGCAGTAGACCACCTCTAACCATTCGCGTATGAGGGTTTGAATGGATATCACTAGATTTCATTGGTCTCCGCTCAGCACTCGGAGTGTTCATTAATTGCTAATGAATTGGTAAACTCACCAATTTCACTTTTACTGGTCAGCGTGTGCAATTCTCCTAACTGTAACTTTTCAAGATGTCCTTTGTAGATCCTTTCATCATAAAAACCTGGAAGTGCCTGTGCGTCATTGAATATGAAATGTTCCACAATTTATTCAGTGATGTTCAGCGAGATAATGAAACTTCATATGTTTAGAAAGCGAGAAAACATTTTTCTACAATGCTCTTTTTCCTCGGTATCTATCTCCTGGTTTCTCTCAATTTTAGCAATTTTACTGTTTCTTTCACCACATTTCTTTGCATCGCTGTGTGACAATTTCCGTTCTGCTCTTCAATCCGTCTCTGGTAACACCATACCAAATCTTTTGCAGAATGTCACAACTTTTTTTAAAGAAAAACGACCTTACTAAATTATTGAAAACACGTGTAGTGCAAATGTTAGAGGTGGCTTGCAATGAAAAAGCGATAGCTAGTTTGATCACGGACCGGAAAAATCAAGTCCTCGGTGCCTTGGTGATTGGCAGCTTGGTAGTAAGCCTTGAGTGAGACATTCTTAAAGCCTAATTACAATCAATAAACTCTACAGTGCTAGATCAGGTTTAGTGCATGAGTGAATTCTGGCAGGAAATGCTCAGCTCCAACAGTACTGTTCTTTTTTTCACAGCCTTTATTGGTAACTCATAACAAATTGTTGTGAGATTAAAATACTTAACTAAAAGCATTTTCAAACGCTTTTTGGTCGATGTTAACACGCACTAATCTCTACTTTCATCAATTTTCCCTCTGCTTTCGTTAGAATAAAAGTGATTGCGAAAACAGTGCTTCATTTTATTACATATAGACTTCACACGTACAATAAATAAGTAGGTGGAGCAAGTTTTAGTAGCATTAGTTCTGTGTCAGAGAAATTGAGATGCGGGAACTACTAGGGACCTGCTTCTAGTGGAAAAGACTCGATCCATGAGACTGATCTCTTCGAAAACGCACGCTTTTGTATTGCACCATCGATGCCATTGTTTTGCTTTTACCGTAACTCAGCAATTTAATGGTTATAATTCACGTCGACCCACGCGTTAAGAACAGTTTAGGCAAAAAAAGTTGACATTTAAGCTTCTTATCCTTATACATCTGCTTTGGTCAACAAATTTTGAAGAATTCACCTCTTCTCAATTTTCTAAAGTTCCCCCGTAGAACAACAAGTCGACACTATAAATCACTCGTGAATAACTTATCCAAACGTGAAAAAGATTAACGAAAATTTTCTCATTATAATCTAGATCAGCTTAACCTTTAAATGAAGAATCCACTAAGTGATTCACAGAGAACGGTGAAGTGTTAAGAAAATCTTTGACTTTTTTGTGATTGTAATTACAGTTAATTATTTCACTGTCAAGTTGATCACTGTGATTGGACGACTAGAATGCAATCAACTTGGTGATTTCACTTTTTACATAACTCTGAATCTGCTGAAATGTCAGCGATGGCGAATAGATTGTGGAATAAAAACGTCATGTGTGCTTGTCAAGAAAACAACGAAGTATTTGAGAAGTCATTTGCTCAAAGTCGAGTCAGGTGATTCAGAAGAGTGAGAATTTACAATGATGAATCTTTTCCTGCATCTCAACGGCTTGCTTTCTCATTCACTTCAGGAGGTATTGAAATGTCAAGTGTAATGCAGAATAGGGATTCTCAAAGAGAACCTTGAGCTCAAGAGTTTCACACTTCGATCCAAATGTACAGTAGAGTTGAGATCTGCTTGGGAATACAGCGCTGATGATTCTTCTAGCAATCGTATGAATATGCCTTAGACCAACTAAGACAGTGAAAAAAGACCTTTCCATATGGCAAAATGTCAATTAATGATAGTGATGTCGCCGCCTGTTAGGTGTACCGAGTGAAAATGAGTTTAGATTACTGAATTTTGATTCGGAAAAGTTTAGTAGATTGGGGAAAAAATTCTGAGAGAATGCTTGTAACTTTTTTCGGTGTGATCATTTTTTGTGTTTTTGAACTCATTTCAAAGCCCGTCTTCTCTCGCGTTGATTGTTATATCATTTATCAACTTCGTTGATGCGTTGATGATGATGGTGCCGATGCATCTTGATGCGTTCACTTGCCACCGTTGCATTGAACCCTAACGGTCATTCGTGTATCATCAAAAACCTAATTTGCTCGATTGTTAGCCAAGCAGATAAATTATATAAATAACGCGGGTGAAGATGGGCTTTCAAATGAGCTAAAAAACACAAAAAATGACCACATCAAAAAACGTTACAAGCATTTTCTCAGAACTTTTCAGCTACCTATTATATTCAAGTTTAGTAATGAAGTATCTAAGAAGACACTCATCCTTTCTCTACACCAAATTTCGGAGATAATTAGCGATTTAAAATTCCCACTAACCAAAAGAAGAGCGTTCTAAATGATGTTCTATGTATTCTTGCACGCCTGCACGTTACTTTCATTGGTTTGGACGTGGAATTAAAATGTGCTACCACGTGTTGGAATCGCTTGTCCTTTTTAATTATAATTACGATTTTTTTAATTTGCACTCTTTGTTGATTCATCACAAACTATTATTGAGTTTACCGCATTGTCTAGGCTAAAATGCGTTGAAGCACACTGATCTGTGAGGTACAGCAGGAGTCATTTCCTGGTAATGTCTCCTTAATTCATGGGAGCTCAACTTTTCCATCCTGAGATTTCCCTAATACTGTATCGAGGTAGAGAAGAAATTCTGTGGAGCCTTTAATTATCATTCAGCTGTAAGTAATGTCGACGTGAATATGACGTCGATTTCTCATTAATTCTTCATGAAGACGGGGCATTCAAGTATACAACTATGTGATCTTCTCCGCATATGTGAATCGTTATCATTAGTTTAACATATTAGTAGACAAAGGCTTAATCAGTCAGGCTTAAGCTCGATGTACGAGGTTAATTCAAAACGCTTGCGAAATCAAAAGTTTCTGTAATCTGATAGCATAATATCACGTATTGAGTTTTTATGAGGTCTGATACCACACCTATACAGTATCAGACAGCCGCTGCTTTACCTTTGTCGGCTTGGGGATTTTGTGGTGGGAAATTGTGGTATTTTGCCGTAGCAATGTCGGCAAACTTCGTGACACAATATGCGGTGATCTAGTTATTCGGCGTCAATTCCTTTATAAGTGGAGATATATCCGTGCAAAAGACGAGCTGAACTGAAAGGCGCCAGGTATTGAGGAGCCTGCAAGGGCGAAACAGCAGCTGTCTAGCACTGTAGTGCCGTAACACACCTCAGAAATACTCAAAATTCATTACCGCGTTATAGATAAACAGATTGTTAATATGGTCTGATTGAACCGAGGCAGGGTGCTACCAAAGAGTCCCAATAGAACGAAACAGATACCTGTACAGCACTAGACCAAACGGCTCAAAACATGTCATATCCTTATCAGATTAAATCAGATTGCTATTATTTTTGAGCAAGGTCTTCATAAACAGTCGGAAATAGAGGTAAGATGTTTTTATTTTAGCTTTTGTTTCTTTCCGTTTCTCTCTTGTGAAACAGGGTTTTGAATCAACGAACAGTAGAAGAACGGGATTCAAGGTATCATTAGCCGTGTGTGGGCAAAGCGATATTTTCATCTAGCAACAAACATGGAGCAGACTAATTCGCTCGTTCATTGGCAAACATGCACCACATCTATTTCCCGTACTAATTACATTACTTCCGCTTGGGCTTACGTACTGACGTTTACAACGATCTAATATCTTCCCCCTGCACTTTTTAACGCGTTTACTATCCCCACTATCAAAGGGCTAATTGTTCTCTCATGATCATGTTATGAGAAGAGTTCATTAATAAAGTTCTTTGAAAAGATTAAAGTTGGGCTGTTTGCACTCATCATGCAATATAGCCAGCGGCTAAGCCCACGTTGTCGCACTTTGCGACGCGAAGACCAGAACCATTGAAAATCCCGTTTTACTCACTTCATCTATTCTTAAACATACGAACGCACATAGTAAACATCAAAAACTCCAAATAATATTTGCATAAATCCGCATAAATTTTCATAATGACGTGAAGGAAAAAATTTCACAGATAAATCCTCACTTCTTTTTCCTCCAATTCAGAATATGAGCAGAGAAAACATAATATCTTAATAGTCGACTGACTTTATTTATTAAAGCAGATTCACGGAGTTGTTATGAAACAAGTTTGTTCGGCTAACATTTTGACGGGTTTCGTCTTCTTCAGAGGCAGTTGATCCAAGTCAAAGCTCCACAGTCGTTCGTCCGTGTTGTGGTCTTCACCTTCGCTGTCGTTTGAGACAGATCTTACTCGTAGGAGCACCTCTCAAATGAAAACCTTACTTAGCAGTGCTCCATTTATATAGAACAGTGGTTGATGATAATGATTCTTCTCCCATAATTATTTGTTATTCATCGATCAATCCATTCTGCAATAATCGGTGTAAATATTTGCCTACGAGAGTTTGGAGATAGTATATCAACCGACTCCCGTTTAATCGAGGAGTACTAGTCAATCGTAACTCTGCAAATTAAGCGTGGTTTACGAAGTAGTTATGGAACAAGTCATATCAGGCAATGCTTCGACGCAAATTAGCATTTGACTCAACGAACTTTTAACTCTTACTGCATAATCTGAGCGCGGAGATAGCAGCAGTTAATGACACGATCTATCACAAAGCAGAATGATATACAAGGCCCTGATTTGGTCTATTCCACAAAATTCTCTTGCCTTCAATCAATGAACGCTTTAGGCGGGCTTTTTTATCACGACTATCTGTACGACTTTGAAGGCGCATCCATCCGGGTTTGACCAACGATGGGAGATTTATCCTTTGTCCTTTAACTACGGTGACTGGTAATTGGATACTTGCATCAGAGACAAGTGAGACATTCAGATATGGCATCAGCCGACCTCGACTGGTAGTGGAATGTTCGTAACAGATGCCGTGCATGATTGAGTTTTGTCATAAGTAGAGGGAAAACGGAACCAGTGAATTGGAATATGTAATGCCAAGTTGATAGAAAGGTCTGAGTGACATGGATCCAAAGTGGATGACAATTTTATTCCTAGATGATCCGTCTTCATATCCCTGTCCGAATCTCAGTGCCCTTTGCATTCCACCTGTTTCCTCATATTCATAATCAGAGAAAGTCCACTACTTTTTATCTATGTCAAGAATGTCTTTGAGTGTTCATCGTATAGATTTTTTGAGTCTCCTGAGCCATTCTTAGCTTAAATGTATAGACTGAAGAGAGCGAACTGATCTCAGACAAGTGTAGCACACTATTCCATCCAAAGGCAATGAGAGGTTTTCTGAGACTGGATAGCATAATATGGATAACTATAATAGGTGACAAAACTGCTCCAAAAACTTCACTGACTTAGGAGATCTTTATCATTGAATTTTATTCCTTGGTCCATAAACGTTGTCGAAATCTTTATTGTGCCATCTTTCCCTCTCCTATGAAATCTTTTCTACTATGAGCATACTATTCGACTTGATGGTGATTGTACGGAACGACAACCTTGCCAAATTCATGTTGGCAAGTATTCCAACATTGCCGGTTTAACTATTTTGCTCGTGCTCCAATGTGCTTCTCCAATATCACAAGCAACGTTTGGTGGACTATATCCTCTTACCTTGGTTATGTAAGGCCACACATAGATTATATAGCCTGGATCATAAGTGTTTTGTCACAGAATTAATTTCCTAATTTCATAGATGCACATCGTTCTAATAATCACGCTCCATGTAAGTACCTCCGTATAGGACTGAACTACTCGCTACTCGCCATCGCAACTTACGATTTCGAATGTTTCCGTGGTCTTGAAACTATGGTGCTGCATTTTGACGTACGACTGAATTTCACGAAAGCTAGTCGGACCTGTCGGAGAATTTGGGTATGTTTACGTGTCGCTTTCCACAATGTTCAGAGTGTTGAAAGGAAGAGTTTTTTCGCTAGTCAATTACGTATTACATGGCATCATTAGCATCATCACTGAACTGTGAGGATTGCTCAATACCTAGATTGATGTGATATCTGAATTTCGAGCTACATTTTCCATATCTATACAAAATTTAGACCAAACACACATCTCTAGCTAACTTATGTCTTAGCTAGTCACACAGCTAGTAGCTTTCTCATGCTCTGATTCAAACTTAACACACAGCTCTACCTGTGGTTTTTTCTCTCATATTCTAACTTTGATTCTGAACATGCACTTGGTAACTTTCTTACAATTTGAATCAGAATACTGCAGCGTTTTATTAGGTCTTCTCATATGTATTGACATTAGAGCAGTAAACACCAAATTCATAAACCTGAGATAACCAAAGTCGCTTAGCAACGCTATTCAAAGTCACCGCTTTTTATTAAACACCTGTGTCATAAAAAACACGTTTTTTTATCGCAGTATTTCAAAGTTTCCTCATGGTTAGCATGAAAAGTGCAGTTACTTCCGTGTGTCTCTTATGTTTAATTTCCAGTAATTTCATGCTACTATCCAGAAACGACTTTTTGTAAGCGAAAAGCGAGAGCAGCTTTTCTTAGCCTGGCCCTTGGAAAAAATCTATCCTCGTCGTGCTATCAACTGACTACTAAAAATCCGCCTGAGTGCCGTGTACAGTAAAACACACCAAAAAACCGCTGAGATTGAGATGTACGTTCCAAAACGCATATCATCATGCATATCAAAATCAATATGCACGGATGTGAAAGGATCGAATCAAGTTATCTCCGTTTATAACAAATTTAACTGACTGTAACAAAATCTATCGAGCTGCAAAATTTTGCCTATAAAAAGCACCTCTCTTCTCAAGCTTCAAAGGAGTTCCGATTTTCTGAAGCAAACGACTAATAGTTTTACCACCTTATTAGCCCAATGCTTATGTCGTGAGTGAATGAGGAAGGTGGAATGGCATCCAGGAGCTTTTTCAATGTGCCTTCATGTGTATAACTGCCACTGTCTCGTTAAATGGTTCAAAAACTCATATTTCGCTGTCAATTCCTTATGGCGCAGTGTACAAAAATTATACCTTAGAGAATTGAATGACTCTCTTTTGAGGTCGTATTTTTGCTCACCACTCAAGTCTCTTGGCTATGTATGAAACTTCATAATAATGCGAAAGTTGCTGCAAAAAACACTAGAAATTTCCAGTTTTACAAAAATATAAAAACAAAATATATGATGAATTTGATGCACAAACTTCTTTTATCACTTTACTTGATTCGTATTTCATCCAAATACTAGTCGGGAATTGGCGGCACGACTTACTGCTTCATAGAAAGCGAAGTTGTCGATAGTCTTGTCATAGATTTTTTAGAACTTTTTATGATCGAAGACGGCATAGGCACTACGCTTGATCTGAAACAAAATTTCTAGCTGTTAGAAGGGCTCTTTTTTGCCGATCCATAGAGAATAAAAAGCTATTGTGGCTAACTTTTTAGGAGTTACCTATTGTCATTTTTGTCATTCGAACGGTGTTCAAAGGTGTTACCAGTCTCCCCGCCAGTGCTCGTCATCGATGGCACAGTACTCAGTACTTTTGACCTCATTTACACGCGTTTCTAGTGAGAAGTTTTGTACTCATTTATATCTACTTGATTTTAATACACTAATATTCTGTGGTAGATGTTACAGATTGTTTGTTAAAAACCTTGAAATTTTATGCAACATAATGATGTCTATGTCAGTCCTATGTGATTAATGCTCTTTCTAATTATCTACGCTTGAACACACATAAAGGTTAGAAGGATTAAGCTTCCAGCGTTGATCAGTTTCTGAGGGATGTGCCATGCATTGACCTTCAATTTTATAACTTTGTTAGAGGTAAATGAATGCATATATCGTCTTTACAATAACTTACCGATGTGCCAAGTCAGTGCTGTTCAGCCTTTCAGACAAGTCTGCTACAAAGTTACCGACATCGCAGAGATAGAAAGCTTGGCAAGCCATGAGCGTGAGGTCGAATCATGACCTTGTATGCAACGCAGAGCAGCCCTAACCATGAACTTGATGGTCCTTTCTAAATGATACGTAAAAGTGTTGCGTAAAGGTTAGTGGCTTGCAGTACTTTTTTGGTAGTAAATGCTACCCTCGTCTCCCGTAAATCAGTGTACAGAATAGATAAGTAGGCATTCATCGCGCAAATCATACTGAAAAAATGGAAAACATGACATACACCGCAGAGGCTGATGACCTCTTTATCCTTATGCTTGTAACAATTCCCAAGACCGATTGTCTGTTAACCTCAGCATGCCTCAATAATTCCTGATTTTCTTCTCTAAGCAAAACACGAGGTACATCAAACTTTATTTCACAGCTGACATTTTGGCAGTTCGCCTTTTTAGAGCCGGGAAAGGTCAAATTGTCCGCAATCCAATCAGTCGAACACCTCCATTACTCCTTTAGAAAATCACCAGACCTAGATTTTAATCGCATCAAGCACAAAATCAACACTCAACATAGTCACCGCCTTTTATATGTGCTCCACTGAATGATCTAAGTGGAGGTCACCGGAAGGAGAAACACATAGGCTCGTAATGCACCCTATCCATCAAAGCAACGGCCTTATATACTGGCTCATATCACGAGTGTTTACGAGGCATTCCTCCCTGCAGTTTATGGTTGGATTGGTCGTATTAATCCAAAACGCTTCCAAGATCTTTCGCGCTGATGTTTTTTGCTCCTGCGCATAGATGGTGACTTCGATCTCAAAATCAACTCCGTCGTGTTTCTGTTCTCTATGCGTTCCTAGCGGGTGTTTCGTCTATCAAGAAGTTTGTCAGCTAGAAGACCTTCTATGCGGGCATAGAGCGGCCTACCCGTTTCGCCAATATATTTATCGCTACAAGCTTTGCAAGAGAATACGCAGACTGTACCTACGCTCGTGCAATCAACGTCTCTGCCGTTAAGACATATTTTACAATCTTTCGTTATGCAGAGGCGGTCATATGAGCGGTTGCGAACTAGTTGGCGTTTTAGAGTATCCGGTGGTATTTCTATAATGGCCACCGATTGCTTTCAACCCACTCTTTCCAAACAGCGTTTTATAGCTGTACTTATCTCATTTGAAAAGAACGGGAGGATAAACGAGACTTCCTTATGCTTGTGCAAAAAAGACCATCGAATATCGTTGATCGAAACTGTCCCACACTTTGACGGCCGAAGTATCCTTCTGTTTACATAATTAGAAAAATTACATCGTATTACAAGATCCATGTATTACACATCGTATTACATGACAAGTCTGAGCTCAACTCGGGGTGTACAAGTTTTCTGCTAGTTTTAGTTGATGCCGCGAAAGTGTCACGAACCTTGCATGGTATATTCTCCCACTTATTCCTTTTTACAGCGTCGTATCCTACATTAATCATTCTGACTACTGACATCCTGTGCTTTCAGTACAATCACCTCTGTCTGCTAGGTGCGCACTGATTTCGTAAATATCTCGACCCTCACATCATGTTCTAAAAAGTTTTGCCTTTCTCTGTCACAGTATGAAAGCCTCACACTTTCTTAACCCAAGTTATGATAGAAACACTCCATCTATGTGCAGTTTATATGTGTTCCTCTGCACCTATTTTTCCACTATTGCTCTTTTTTAGCAGCGTTCATACAAAATGATTATTGGTAGCATTAGTTATCTCTTTGAGCAGCGCTGTTTTGCGTAATATATTTCTGCATTTTGCCATATCGGTATCACTGATCTCTGGACAGTTTAACGCCTGAACTCTCAACCAATCACAGCGTCGCATTGAAATAAACATTTATTATGTGAGCAGTAACCAGTATAGACTTAGCGAGCTCATTCTTGAAGCTCTGCTATCTCATTCACAGAGGCCAAAAAATTCCAGAAAGCTTAAGGTGCTCAAGGTTAAATTTAAAGAGGCACACTTAACGTATTTGCGCAAACTCTAGCGTCCGTACGATACACTGTGTGATAGCACAAGTTTGAGAATTGGCTCAGCGCTACCAACAAAAAGTTCCAAGTGAGATATCCTGTGAAGATAACAGTTTACTCTCAGAGTATTAAGCCCGTCCTTCCACTTTACAGCAGACTTACAGTTGATAATATAAGCGTTTCACTCGATGTAATTAGTCAACAATTAGCAGCTTGCACTAATAAATTGAAAAAAAAACAATATGTCCCTAAAAATTAGCACCGGTCATCTTTTGACAATTTATGCGTGATGAGGCAAATTGTACATTTGTGCATAGATTTATCACATGAAGATGATTCGATGTTGGCATACGACTTGAAGGATAAATATAATCGATATATGATTGAGTGTAAATAAAGTACCTTTTGTTTCGAGTGCTTTTTTAAAAAATTTGCTTATTTCATTATACCAGATAATCATTTTTTGAACTACTCATGTAATGTGTTATATTGTGCGTGACTCAAAAAATTATTATCTGGCATATTGAAATTTGAGCGTTTTCTTACGAAAGCACTCTAAACGAAAGGTATAAAATATTAACGATTTATTCAAGAGCAGTCGAGTGTGCAACACTGTTCATTCAGTAATGAATTCACTTATGAACGGTGTAAAATGTGCGTCGTCGTCCAGTCTCAGTATGGCGGACTTGGAGCACCCCGAGTGGACTGGCAAAGGACGAAGGCTACCGAACGACATATGAGACTGCCAAGGTCGAAACACGTGTATCGGGCTAAGTTGAGCCTATAACAGACCACATGTCTGGCTCAGAAATGATTGTCTGGCGTATAAGAAAGGTAGCATCGAAGTGTTCAGTGACAGTTCAAAGAAGGCCTTCTCGTAAGCATTTGATTTTCCCGTCCAAAATACAAAGTTTCAGAGAAAGCATCGGTGGTGTTTCTGCTAGCGATAGCCTTTTAAAAATCTGTTATATTATACTCGGTCATTTAGTGACGACGGTACTTCTTTCATTGACGCAAGAATCATTAGAAAACTAACATAACAGCATTGGAGCGCGCTCAGCAGGCGCTCTTTGTGGCCGTCCCAAGAGCCCGCTCCTCAAACATGTCTGCTTTGCGCATTGGGTTAATGATTGCTTCCAAAGTCTTACTCAAATGTTTAGAGCGCAGAAGTACACCAAGGAAGCAACGGATTGCAGAAGAAACCTCAATAGCTGTGCTTGGCACTTATTGACAGGAGAAAACTTCTTCAAGCGTGCTAATAGTTTCTTGCTTCAGGAACTCTTCAAAAATCAAGCCGAAGTCGATAAGGAACTGAACAACTTCACCGCCAAAAATGTTGCGAATTTTAGCCAACGGACTCATATAAACTTGCTTTTATTTGTCGCCTTGTCTTCGCAACTTCAACACTGCGATAAACCTAATTTGATTCTCTCCACTGATCGCTAGAAGTCCATTTTCTGCTCCCATAGCAGTAAAAAGGTCGGCTTTTTGTATAAAAAGAGACATTTCCGTAGCTAATGTAGACACATCTTGTGAATGGTGTCAGTAATGGACCTATTGTGAAGATCAGAAAAGGGAATATTTATTACTGCATCGAACATCAGTCCTCCACACATCACAGATGTTTGACCTTACAACGCCAATAAATATTATTGAAATTATTTATTCTTCAATAGCACAAATATGTAAGCAAATTCGCGAATAAATTGGTACACTTCTCAAACATATGTGAATCGCGGGACGTGTTGCAGTCACATAAACTGGGTTACCATGGCATGAGCATGATCTGTGAATATTAGATAATCAAATCACAATGAAGTAAAACACTGAAATACGAGCAAAACGGGGAGCTTAAGATGGTGTCGTACGTCGAAAAACCTATGAGCATTTGCGATGTACAATACATATATGCGCAGTCAGAGATGAAATACGTTGGAATATTGTGACATGGGAAACATGGAGACTCTTATGTAGACAGTAAACGCTATGAATTCAGTTCAACGCAAAGATGGCCACGGGCAACCTGAACAGAGCTTCAGCGAAATGCAGAATTAAATGTTCTCCAACTCACCAAGACGTTACATTAGTAACTCTGACCTCTGCGTTTTTTGAACATTAAGAAACTGAAACTTAATCATATCATATAAATACTTGCATGCCGGAGGTTTTGTACAGAAACGTGAGCATCCAGGAAGATAGAGTTAGTGGAGAAATAAGTGCGAACTGTAGATAACACAATTGCTTACAGCATGCAAAACAAAGCACTACTAGAGATTAGATGCAGCTGTCTGCCTGCACAGCAGTGTTCACTTCCTTTTTATCCTCATTGAGCACCATTTGCCCCTCCAAAATTTGTACATCTTCTGTTGTCCTTTACTTTCAGCACTTTTTTTAGCTCATTCTGTGCTATCGTATGAGTAGAACAAACTGTAACAATGCAACTGCCTTCTACAAACAGCAAGGTTCACTTCGTCATCGCAGAATTCGCTACCACGAAGTTTTTATAACACAGCTGATTCTGACTAAATCGCACGTAAATCCTAATGTTAAAACATTTCGTTTGCACAAAGTCAAAATTGAAGAGTATATTCACGTCCTTTCCCTCTATCGTAGTGATATTGTGATCCTGAAATACCATATCACTCTCAATATCACCATCATACATAACATATTTAAAGTCTGTCAGATAATCACTCTTGAGGCATGCATGTCATGTGGTCTCGCAAATGGGTTGGCCTATAGAGCCCGCTACACGTGTTTCTACCTTGACGATCTCGTCAGTCGGGCAGCTAACCTTTGTCTTTAGCCGATGCTCTTGGAGCGCTCAGTCCCCTATACTAAGCTTAGGCGACGGCGAACATTTTACACTCTATGTGCTGTGAAATTACTTAGTATAGGGGACTGAGCGCCCCAAGAGCATTGGCTCAAGACGAAGGGTAACTGCCCGACTGACGAGACCATCAAGGTCGAAACACGTGTATTAGGCTCTATAAGTCAGCCCATTTGACAGACCACATGACATGAGTGGCTCAAAAATGATTATCTGCCATTCTGAAATATGAGATGTGTTCTTAAGAAAGCACTCGAAAAGGAAGGTATGATATACTAAGGATACCAGCCAAGTGCAATCGAGTGCACAACACTGTGTTTGGTGAAAAAGTAATCATAATCTCATGGTAGTAAAAATGATAACAATGATAATCTCATGTAAATCTTGGCGTTACAAGAATTTCTTTCGCTCATAGCCAAATTGGATTAGTATACTCACTTCCACTTCATCCATCGTAGTGAAATCGTTACACTGAAATACCATATCACTCCTAATATCACCATCATATATAACGTATCAAAAGTCTCCCGGCACTGCGCGGTTACAAAATAGATTTAGGGATCGATCTGAGAAAGCGTACAGGAGATTGTCTGTGCTGGGCACAATCTTCTGCACAAAATGAAGCGAAAAGGTACCTGTGGATAGTCTCGAGAAGGAGATCGATGCTTAGACGAAAAGAAATCAGCGAGCCTTAAAGTGGGACATGAATTAGGAATTGGTAGGAAAATTTTGTGGGGTCTGGAAAATGAAGCTAGGACAGAGTGGATCATGTAGAACTTGATAATTTTCTGCGCATTCTTGAAATACGGCTGCACATGATATGAATGCTTAATCTATGGAGCTATGGAAAAACACAGTGTAAGAAAGAACGAAGAAATGAATGTTCAACCTCACCGTAAAATGTTCCGGAAGTGATGAAACCACCGTCTGGAGTTCACATTGACTAGGTGGAGCTATATAGCTTCCATTTTTATCTAAATGAAGAATAACGTAAGCAAGTCAAATCTCTGTTAGAAAACGATAAAGACAACTAGATTCTTTTGTCGAAACGAGTGAAAACATGCCAAAAAACTATGATCTGACAGGCATTCAATGTGAGGTATGGAAATTAATACTAGTGACAAAGTGAACAGCGTACGATTCGATCGTGTTTCGTGTATTCTCAAAGCGCGGTCGCATATGATATGATTGCTTAACTTGTGGAGATATGGAGAAACTGAGTAGAAGAAAGAACAAAAAGAACGATGCTCTTGTGGACGAAATTAAGTGGTTGGAGATGAATTAGCACAGTCTCATGAGAAGCTTCAAGTTCGGTTGCCAATTCGCGAGCACTTGTCAACGGTTCATCTTCCAAAGCAGCGTTCAAGTCTTCGTTGTTAAACTTTATTGACCGCCCTGAACAATGTTTGTCTTCGAGAGCAAAATTTCCGGAATTAAAGCTATAAAACTAGCATTTAATGTGCCTTCCCCTTCAGCATCGTTGATTTCATCGACTGCGGCTCTCTGTGGAAAACTCTTTTTCCAATGATGACGCAATGAAACACGAACTTCGATTGCATCGTTGGACATGGCGGAGGCTTGTAACAAAGTGAAAATAAACACGAATAATGTTCAGGCCTTCAGTAGGGAAATTCCATAAAAGAAACTGTAATATTCCCATGATTTGCATGGGTGCCTCAAAACTTTATTTCCCCCAGGTATTCATTCTGCGCTGGAATTCGCTAATGAGCCTTTTATCGGTTCGTGGAAATAGTTCACGATCCTCAATGATGCTGTCCTTGCCATGGATCTCTTGGGAAGGTATGTGTAGGAAGGTTCTAGTAGGAAAATGATCTCTTGCCTGCGTTAGATTATTTGAAAGGAAATGGAAAACTCGAAATATATCTTGGCATACTTTTATTCATAAGACTGCTTAAAAACGCAGGTACAAGTTGAAAATTTCCGACAAATGGCGGTTCTCAGGCCAAAAATCCTGTGTTTGCTCACTGATAACAGCACAGGACATGTCTAGTTGGTGTAGTCAAATTATATAATCCTCCCCATTGTGGACGGCTGCTTATTCATTATCATTACTTCGCAAGGAAACAGCTGTGTGTCAGTCAGATGATAGCGCTAATCGGACCGACAAAACTGATCTGTGCAACAGTTGTTATCTGAAAACTCTACTTATCACTTACACCACATTTTTTCTTGAGCGAAATCCATGATACCATATCTGATTTTCCAGGTCAGTCTTAAAACAATGCTTAATCAAATTCTAGACAATATAACATTGACTATTCTCGAAAGTGCAGCTTACTGCTAGGCTTTACCTATTTTTTCATGTTTTTAATCGCAGTTAATGGATAATTGGAGATACATTCGTTTCAAACACCATGAAACACTCGGAACATTTGATGACCAATGTCTGGGTTTCACATCGGCTAAATGAAGCAATTTCTGTTTATAGATCAATGAAGATTGATAGAAACAAGTCAAATCTGTGGGTAACGAGATGGAAAACATGATTGCTCCGTTGAAACAGGTAGAAACACGCTAGTAAACAGCTGGCTTTAAATGACTCATGTAAGCCATAGAAGTTTATTGGTATGCATGCCTAGGCGAGCTATTTGCTGTTGGAATGTAGATAAACAAACTTTATCCTTTGTTTCTTCTTGTACGATCCTTTTTTCCGCCCATTGTTGCTGATATTAGTGTGTCACTAGGGCACATCGGTTATGAATTTGACGAGTACGACTAATCTCATACATTGTCACAAATTCCAGTAGGATCGCAAAAAATTACTGGTCGAAAATGAAGTCCTAGTTTTTTCGGGTTGGGCAGGGATGAAACGAAAGACTTCATGCATCGGCAGGCCATCGCAAATCACAACATGAATAGGGTATTTGTTTTGTGATGATAGGTCTAGTACTATGTAGGAGCCTATTTCGTTCTATTGGGACTCATCAGTAACACCCTCCCTCGGTTCGGTTGATCCCTTGAGGCTAAATAATTTTCCAAAGGAATCGAAGCCGAGTAAAAAATTTTAATTCTGGATTGGAGAGGATTGGCTAAAGACGAAAAGTGCACCGCCCGACTGATGATACCATCATGGTTGAAACACGTGTATGGGGCTCTATAATCAGGCCATATATAACAAACCACATGCGTGGCGCAGATGAAAGAAAGGTTGGAAGGCAAACTGACTGAGCTGGCCACGATTATTCGAACCCCTTTTTTGCAGTGAAATGAAGCAAAGAATACCTCTGAAGAGACTAGAGAGGAGGATCGATGAATAGACGACAAGGAATCAGCGAGCCTGAAAGTAAAACATGAATTAAGTAGTGGCAGGCAATTTGTGTGAAAACTGAAGCTAGGTACAGAATGAATTACGTAGAACTTGATCGTGTTTTCTATGTTCTTCAAATACGGTTGCATTTTATATGAGTGTTTGTATATGGAGTTTTGTACAAACAATATAGAAGAAAGAACGAATCGCTGGCTATT
This sequence comes from Parelaphostrongylus tenuis, assembly GCA_019055375.1. Lineage (NCBI taxonomy): Eukaryota > Metazoa > Nematoda > Chromadorea > Rhabditida > Metastrongylidae > Parelaphostrongylus > Parelaphostrongylus tenuis. The sequence goes on from JAHQIW010006102.1 coordinate 27,721, forward strand.
CAACCTCACAACGAAACACTGTGGACGGCTGATGAAACCACTATCGGCGGTTCACATCGACTGAGTGAAGCTATATAGCTTCCAATTTCAGATAAATGAAGAATAACTAAAGCAAATTGAATTTTTGATAGATGAGGATATGGAAGACCAGAATTCTTTTGTTGAAACGAGTCAAAACATGTCAAAGAACTAAGCACTGACGGGCATACACTGTGAGGTCTGTAAATTAAAACTAGTGACAAAGTGAATCACGTAGGACTCTATCGTGTTTTGTGTATAGTCGAAAATTGGTAACACATGATTTGGGTACTTAATTCGTGAATCTATAGAGAACCTATGTAGAGGAAAGAACGAAAAGAATGCTGTTTAACCTCACCATGAAACACTCCAAACGGCCGATAACCACTGCCTGGGGTTCACATCGGCTAAATGACACTCTATACATCATTGCAGCTTAATGAGGATTGATATAACAAATCATATCTGTGTATAACGATATGGAAAACATGAATGTCTCGGTGAAACAAGTGAAAGCACGCTAGGAAATAGCTGGTTTCAATTGACTCAGGTAAGCCGCAGAAATTCTTCGGTATGCATAAATGGATGAGGTTTCCGTAATTATCATGCAAGTAAAACAACTTTTCATTATTATTTGAGCCAACATGTCATGTGGTCTGGTAAGGGCTCTTGTACAGCCCGAGACACGTGTTTCGTCCTTACAGACTCATCAGCCGGGCAGAACCCGTCGTCTGTCGATCTTTTTATAGTCAGTTCTCTCGGCAGCGTTACATTCCTTATAGAGAGTTGTCGACGACGTACGATTTACACTCTATGTCAAGCGAAATTGGGAAAAAGGAAAAAAAAGACAGGGGGGAGAAGAAACGAGGGGGGAGTATAAAGAGGATGTAAGGATGTAGGGAACAGAGAAGAAGGGTACGAAAAAAGGGGGGAGAAAAGAAGAAGGACAATAAAGGACGAGAGGGAAAGTGGGGAAAAGAGGAGGTCAGGAATGAAAGAGATACGAAGGAAACGGGGGAAAGTATAGAGGGTAGGAGGGGGGGAAGGGAAGAGATGGACCAGCGTTGAAAATTAAGGAGAAGTGCAAACGGAAAAAAAAAGGAGAGGAGGGAGGGGAGGATTAATAAAAAAAGGCGGAGGAGACAAGGAAAAAAGGTGACAATTTCGATTAGGATATTAGGAAAGATTGGAAAGGAAGAGGAAGGGAGAAAGGGCAAAAAAAAAAATAAGGAGGAGAACAAGGGACGTAGTGGAGTCAAAAAATGGTATAGACGTAGTGTTTCTCGGTGCTGATAAGCCGGCAAACCTTGGCTTTCAGCATATCGCCAACACAAGTTCTAGGAGGGATAAAACGAAGGGGATATTTGGACATCGGTTCTAGGCCATACTGAAAGTCCGTAAAGAAACTGGGACCCAACCTGCATTCAAGCACTACAATGTTTTGCTCAGTGCACTACGAGATTAAGGTATCCAAGCATATATCATATAAATTGCTCATCGCTCAAGCACTCTGCGCTGTCTCTTAATTAGTAAGCAAAGAGGCCGAACAATTCATATGGAAACGGACAGTTCGTTCAAAAAAACAGAACAAAATGTTTGATTTCTGCTTTTACATAAATTGTCATTGCTATTCACCTATCACTGGTTTGATTTCTGTAACATTATTTTCAAAATAAGGATTTCACGTATTTAGCAGCGTGCCTTACAACCTCGGAGCAACATCGCACCCCGTCGACTTCGCGTCGTCTATAATCCACAACGCCTAACCTATCTGTGGTCACTGCTCTCCCCCCCAATTCCCGCTTGCCCCCCCCCCCCCCCCCAATGTCGTAGTGCGGCATCCACAAGAATCACTGGAATCACAAAAAAAGTTCGGAGCTTCGCAAAAACGATTGGTATTTCTCTCTTTTCACGCAAAACATCAAAGAATGATGAGTGGTATACGCGTGTATATATGCATGCACACATATATACACACATAGCATACTGTAGAAGGCCACATTTTGAGCACCACCGCCGTTATTTGTGCTTATTCATGAATTGAAATGAGAAATGAATTGGGTTGTATAATCTCCTATTTCACTCATTTCACTCTTTGTACAGCTTCCACTTGAACTGCTTCACACGCTCTTTCGTAGGCGTTTGTGCTATTGCACTTTAGCACTTTAATGATCCGTCTTCACAGTGTTTTTTTCACTGTGCGGATCGCAGTAATTCTATCGTTTAAATCGTGTTCTCTTCTTCTTGAACGTCGTAGAATACTGGTTAAGCGAATCTCCTTGCAACCTTGAGCATAGTCTACCAGGCTGTGGCGTTCCAGAAGGCGTTGTTGTTGAGTGCCGGAGAGAGTTGGTGGGGGAAGGATGGAGCTCCACGCACGCCGCGACGAGCGTTATAACCACTCGGCCACCTCGCCCCAACGTATAATTAAGGCCTTTGGAGACACATTCGAGATCAGCATCCTGTCGATGCCTTTTTTCATTCCTAAAAAAGAGAAAGAAATTGTCCTTATTCCAAATAGTGCATAAGGTGCTTGTTCTGATAAATCCGGTCGACATTTGTATCTCTTAAAGCTAAATTCCCTTTGTCGTGTGAAGTGCAACATAAGAATTTCGAAGTTTTTTGTCTTAGAGAGTGATAAAACGAGCATGGAATATTTTGAAATTTAAACTGAGATTATATTAGCGCCATTGGATACTTTGAGTATTAAAAGTAGTCTGGTCTAGAGGGAGCGCCGCAGCCGAACGGTTGTGTTGCTCGTCGCGGCACGCGTAGGGTCGATCCCCACCTTCCAACACCCTCAGGCAGTCAACAGCGGACGCATCATAGAACGCAAAAGCGAAGATATCCTTGAGATTGCGAGGAGATGCACTCATCCAGCATCTTACGAAGTTCAAGAAGAAGACGAAAAAACGATTGCAACGCTAGAAGTGCTGGGATCCGTGCAGTGAAAAAAGAACACTGTGATGACGGATCAAATAAGATGAAGTAAAGTCTAGCGTCTCTTCGTGTACGCAGTGACTTGTTATTTTTATTCTTCGTTCAGCTTCTCTTGAAACATTTTACTCTGCTTTGTGGCAAAAGCATGTATATACCCGTTCACTGGGCAGTTCCATATTTGATATTGTGAGCATATGCTTCAATTAATTCTCAATATTGGACGCTGTGCAAAACGTTTGCGTCAGCCGGATTCGAACCGGATCTCACTCTTTCCGGGACATGTGCTAATTCTTATTCATTATTCATTCATCTATTTAATTTCATTTCAATTGCTACTTTCTTACCATTGGTGTGATGTGAACAAGATGATTGAACGTTTGAAGTTGGAACAGAAATCATTACTGCGAGCTTTTACTTCATGTGACAAAATATGTGCATGTATGTAATCTTTTGTCTCTTCTGAAATTGTGTTAGTAAAGTTAAGTACAGTGAAATCGCAGTGTCGAATATTCACAATTGATCTTTCACTCTGACAATTATTTCGAGCCTATCATGAGGTTCGTTATGGGCACTTATACAGTGAAAGATACGTGTTTCGGCCTGACAGCCTCGTCAGTTGCATGGTGCCTTTTAGTTCAGTACCATGAAACAATCACCGTGGCGTTTCTTATGAGTAATTGGTTGTCGATTGCATGGCGTATGGCGCCATATGCAACATTGCAATCGACACCGTACGTCGAGTTACAGTGGTCGTTGTTCATCATACTTTGGATGTAGAAAGCCCGTGGTCGAATCATTTATATACGGCTCCTGAGGAACTCACTGAACGAAAGGGCACTGTGCAACTGACGACGCTGTAAGGCCGAAACATGTGTTTTGCACTTTATAAGTGCCCAACAGACCTTATGAAAGCCTCAGAAAGCATTGTCAGCCTATATGTTCTTAAGCAAGGTCTGAATCAGTTGATTGCAATGTTTGCTACATATGCGTTCCACTCAGAATTCTTTATATTTGACTGCCTATAGCGGTGGTATGATGTTATAATTTAGCGGCGGTAATGCAACGGTTCAGCACGTGCCTTCGCATAGGGTGAAATGTGAGTTCGAGTCCCAGCTGACGCAAAAGTTTTGCACATCTTTTTCTCACTGACCTTCCACTGTTTCATTATAAATATGGCAGTAAAAGCGAACCGATCGAAGGAATTATTTGCACCTTGTGCGACGCAGCTTACAAAACAGCAGTCAAAATAATGACAGTCCAAATGTTATTTTCAGGTTATCATCCAATGGCTCGAGCGTGCTTAATTTTGCTACTGGTTTTAAACCTTTAGTGGAGGTGGAATTCCTTGGATCTACTGCCTCTGCGGATTCAACGTTAACGGATTTCAAATTTGGTCGTCTGCGGAACATCAAATGCTATGCCTTGGTATGCGCATATGCCCATTATTTCTTTTGAATAGTCATTCCAAATTTGTTTGTAATTTATCACTTTCTCAAAAATAGGATGATGATTGTTTGTGTGTCATAAAATCTTCCTACGCTCATCGGACGAGAAAGGAGTTGCTGATTGAAGAACTGAGAATTGCTAATCCAACGGTGAGTCATGAAGTCGAAAAGCGGTTTATTCTTTCAATGAATCTCTAGCTACTGTTTGTATCGCTAAATTCAATTATTTGATATCTGTACTCCATCCTCGTCATCTCCTTTTGGTAGTCCTAGCGTATAGAAAAGCTAACATTTTTACGGTGTTAAGTTTTACCCACACTATATTTTTTTTTAAAGAAGATGTCCGTCACTCTGCATATGCATCGTCCTGAGGTGAAGAATTGGAAAATAAATAGAACGTGGGTTTCAAGTAGTTTTGTATTCTATGATGTTGGATGTAGCATAAGAATACGAACACGTCTTTGCTATTTCACGATGTCATTGGCGAAAGGATGACATGTTCGAGTGATGCTTCATTAATGTGTGTGAATATTGTTATGACACATAATGAAAGATAATGCAAACATGCAGCTGAGGTGGCTGAGAGTTAGGTGCATTGTAACGTAGGAAGAATGGTGTAAAAAATGGACGTCAGTAGTTCAACGGATTAGTGCACGAGCTCCCGGATGGAGGGAAATGTGGGTTCGAGTCCCGCTTGACGCAAAGGTTTTGCACATCACTCTAAATCACTGGGTATACTAATAACATCATAACATCGCTAAAAGCAGTTAAATGAAAGAATTTCATTTGATCACCAATACCCTTACTTTCTAAGATTGATTTCTAAAAGGTTGCTATAGCGTACTACGAGAGCGAAATTAAAACTACGTATTCAGATTATAGAGTTTTCTTTGCGCATAGGAGTTATATGTGCACATAAAGTATATAAACTTAGGAAGATCATGGCCTATCAGAGTTTTACCACGAACCTAGAGTATTATCGGTAGTATCAATATTTTCGAAACAAAGAAAAATATCTTCTTGATTTTCTTCTTTGAGCAGAACACGAGGTGTTGCATTAAACTTTATTCGATAGCTGACGTTTCGGCAGTCGCTTCTTCAGAGCCTGGAAAGGTCAAAATGTTTGCAATACAATCAGTCAAACACCTCCATTACTTCTTTAGAGAAAATCACCAGACTTAGATTTCAATCGCATCAAGCAAAAATCAACACTCAACATACTCACCGCTTTTTATATGTGTTCCACTGAATGATCCAAGTGGAGATCACCGCAAAGAGAGACACATACCGAAGTCACCATCCTTGCGCAGGAGCAAAAAACATCAGCGCGAAAGATCTTGGAAGCATTTTGGATTAATACGACCAATCCAACCATAAACCGCAGGGAGGAATGCCTTGTAAACACTCGTGATATGAGCCAGTATATAAGACTGTTGTTTTGATGGGTAGGGTGCATTACGAGCCTATGTGTCTCTCTTTCCGGTGATCTCCACTTGGATCATCCAGTGGAACACATTTAAAAAGCGGTGAGTATGTTCAGTGTTGATTTTTGCTTGATGCGATTGAAATCTAGGTCTGGTGATTTTCGCTAAAGAAGTAATGGAGGTGTTTGACTGATTGTATTGCAAACATTTTGACCTTTCCAGGCTCTGAAGAAGGCGAACTGCCGAAACGTCAGCTATCGAATAAAGGTTAATGCAACACCTCGTGTTCTGCTCAAAGAAGAAAATCAAGAATCATGCTGAAGCATGCCGAGGTTAATAGACAGTCGGTCTTGGGAATTGTTAGAAAAATATCTTTTTTGAAAAACGAAAATCCCGCACCACTGGTGATATCGACAATGCTTCACTCCGTCCAAGGGAAATCATATGTCGTGATTGTGCATTTTAAAAATGTAGATATTTGTTTACTCTTGAAACGTTACTTTTAGAAGTGAAGCCGTCATCTATACACAAACTTTCCCTCTGCACGTTTCCTCGTTGAGCTCGGCTGTTACGTGTTCAAGTTTCTCCGAAGAATACGTAGTATCTCAGAAAAGGTGTGATTATGTTGCTCTAACCGAAGGGGTGTATTCGACACTTGTTTTTATTTCTGTTTATAACATCAATATCGAAATAGGCGTCAGAGTCCAAAAACATCAGTAGAAGAGAAGATAAGGACGGTATGGTTGGTAGCAATAAACTTGATAACATCAGTACCTCGAAAATTGCACGAGTGCCACGTGTTATTTCAAGATGGGATCTTTCTAGATTTCATTTCCACTTTATAGCTGCACGAGAACTATTATAATCAGGAAATGAGCGCTAACTGTCTTAGTTGGGGAAAGATGTGCTGACGAGTTTTTGGGCCTTTGTTTCGAAATAAATCCCTAGAGATTTAGTATTAATTCTAGATTTGTTTTCAAGAAACGAAACTTTGTCGTGTATCGGATCACAATGGGTTTGCTTGGTCCGTGGGACAGAGTACTGTTGTGTTGTGAAAGTTTGTCATATGCTTATGGGATCATAATCGTTTTGCTTCGATCCTGAGACAGAACACTAGAGTGTTGTAATGGAAGCATGCTGTCTTTGAAACTCTCGTAGTTAACATAATTTTTATCAGTTAAGAGAGGAGACGATTCGCTTCATTTGTATTGTCGAGCAACGAGAGCTTCTCAGTAATATGGCAATAGATACGAAGCCTGCACTGAATGAACTTGCCAGGAGGGCTGTAGCTGAGTTCAGGCGTATCAGTAAAATTTCATCACTTTTGATGGATGAAGAACACGACAAAGCATGGAATAAGGTTGGTGATATTGGTAGGCTTTAGAAGAATTCTTATCCATTTGAGATTGTTTGATGTTTCAATTTTAAAGCGCTATAAGTGTATACGTATCTCATCTCTTGTGCTGTTAATCAATGCTACACTGATGTTTAGTAGGCCTATCTTGAAAGTGCGTCATGATTCTATCTAGTTAGGGAACAAAAAAACCCATTTTATTCGCTGGAGAGGAGCTTTTCAAAGGAATGTTGCTAACCATTCGAAATCTGAGATTTGAGATTACCGCCCTACGTCGCCGGCTTTTCAAATCACCCCTTTGTAACGCTGTAACATTCAAAATAAAGTCATGTTTCATAAAACCACGTATGTTTTTCTCTTATCTCTGTTACATTTCACTGGACGAAACTCTTTCCTTATAGACTAAGTACCCAAATCATAGCACAGGCTTCGAAGAGCTCAGAAATGGTTTGGTTTCTAAGAAGCTCTTTTGATCTTTTTGATGTCCTCTGGTTGTTTGATTTGTGACTTGAACCTCGCCGATCATAGTAATTATCTGATAACGTAATGTCTACTGATTCTGGCGATGTGTTTATTTTCTGAAAATACGGTTTAGCAGGGAAATAAAGATCGAGTTTAACATTTTTGGCAACGTTGTTCTCTATCTATTCGATAAAGTGAGGGCCATGAGGGGCGGGTCGAGGCTGTTTAATCGATGTATTGTTATTCAATTGGGAATTCCTCCTCCGCTCTGACAGAAACTTTAGATAAAACGATTGATTAAGATGTTATGTAAGTTCTTCTACATATGATATGCTTTTCGGCCTCCAGCGAGTTATACACGTGATAAAAATGAAGGCGAAAGGCGTGTGTGAAGCATAATTTTCTGATCTGGGTGCTTCAGCGATATAAGGGGTTATTTTGAAAAACTGACGACGTGTGGCTGTAGCCTGAAGTCTCAGCTTCCGATTAGCTACCAACGCTTCTTATGAAAAGTTCTTTTCCAGATAATTAGACTGAATCCTCATTTGTTCCCTCCTAATCAGAGAGTCCTGCGTTATGTCATCTTTGGAGTGAGAGATAGAGTAAGATGTCGTGCTGTTCCATTACTTATATGTCTTTTTAAAGCTCAACATGGTTTCGTTCTTCTTATCGCCATCGAAGGCACCAAATGTACTGAATGGCGACAAAATTAATGCCACTCGATACATTCTTCTGAGTAACATCAAAGCTCCATTGCTAGAGGAGTCAATCCCCGAGGATAAGAAAAAGGTTTCGTGTTTGTGCTGCAACTTTCATTCGTATTCTAGTTCTTCCTCAGGTAATCTACAAATTTCTCAGGCCCTTGAGTTGTCGTTTCGCCGAAATGAAAGATGTTACAGTGAACATTCGACACTACTATATCCTTCGAAACTTTGGCAGGTGGCCTTTGAAATCATCTATTTGTTATCTTGTTGTCTCATCAATCTACTAAAGCTTGTGTTGTACATATTGCTTTGCTTTAAGGATTGGACTCACGTCGAGGACCTTCTTCGTATGGCGGAAATCTGGCTTTTAACACTCGATAAAAGAGGGTGTGCTTCGATCCTGAAGTCAGGAGCTACGGGACTTGCCCAAGTTCGTTTTCTTTTTCGTTTTCTCTTGCAATTTTTGGATTTGCCTACATTTCCTTTCTAGGCGTTTACACTCTCTTTATCTGGTGCGTCATATCACGACTCTCATCTTGAAGTCTCACTTTCACTTTCTGATTTACATCGCGAATTAGCTTTTGGTGGTTTGCCGATTGGTATAGGAGTTGGTGATGCTAGTGCCCGAGTGCGCATTGATGAAGATAATACTCCATTTTTGAGGTAATAGGCAGTTTGCTCCGCACTACTTTGTTTAGATTATAAGCACTTTATCTTGCAGCATTTTCGTAGTGTTTCTTAGTGGTCAATCTTCCTTAACTTTAAATTTTTCCAAATCCAAAGAAATCACGCTGTCTCGTCATAGTTTTTTCTCTCGAAAAAATTCTCGTGCTTTTGAACAGTGTCAGCGACGGCCACGTTATATGCTTGTGGTGGAGGGTGCTTGGGCGAACCAGTCACTTTAGGGAAATCACCGACAAGGATCCCCATCAAGGTTTAATTTTTTACGAGTATCCTTGAAGTTGGCGTTTGAAAAGCGTTGTTTCAGATTACAAAGCCAGAAACAAGCATTTTATACATAGCAACTAGCCGCAAACATCTTGAGCAGCTCAGGTATTTTGATTGTCAACAGAATAGAAACACTATATGAAGGCATACGCACATATACGTATATTTTATATACATTCATAAATACATATGCATGCACATACACATACATGTATGTTCCTATATATCATATGTATGTACGTACGTATATACTATGTATATATATATATATATATACGATGTGTATGCATTTGTGGTACATGTCCGTAGATATACATATGTATGCGTATATATATAAATATATTACATATATATATATATATATACACGTACAAATATATGTGCATATGTATACATATAAATATATATGTATATAACCTTTTTATGTATACACAGTGTGCGTTAAAAGTTTTATCAATTTTTCAGATAACTCACAGTAAAAAACTATTGTGTAAATAAATCCAATTTAAGCAATAATTTCGTTTATTGGGTCAAAAATTACAACAGTAAACAAGAAAGTTCATAACACACTTCTCCGAAATTGCCTCATTTGGCCTCTAAACATTTTTAATGACTGTTCAGTGGCTTTTGTTGAAGCCGTCGAAAATGTTCTGTTATCTCGGGCTTTGCAGGTTTACCTCAAACTTGGGAAATTGAACCTTTTATACAACACAGTAAGACAGCAATAAGAAATCTGTGGTATTAATGAATGTGCCTAAGAGTTAGATGAATAATATGCAATCAATGGCAAGGTGTTCGAGAGAAGCAGTTCTTTGAAGTGACACGCGTAAATAGAGTAGGTGGCAATGGTCTTCTGATGTCTGACATGAGATTACAGTACAGTGACAAGTATGAGCTTTTTGGAGAGTGGCTAATAGGAAGCGAGGGTTAGTTTCACAACATCCAGATGGGCAGGAGCGTTCTGATGAGGTGAAACTCATCACAGTGGTTAAGAAGTGGATTGATATGGCAGTAGAGACTTATGCAGATCACGCAAGAGAGCAAGCAATAGGATCGGATGCTGGCGACTGTGATGAGGCGTCTAAGGCAAATAAACTGCTGTAGTGGGTGACTATCTGCCAGTCATCTGCAGGTGTTCACCTGTAATTGACTGACAAAATACAGTTCGGTCGCCAGCTGCAAATCGAAAAACGAACCATTCGCTATCCGGAGACACTAACGGCTGCTGTGATTCATTGCCTGACTTTTTTGGTTCTCCATAATTAGAATATCAACTATTTGATGATATGCAAAGAATTAAGCATAGATCGTATCGTGGTGTCTTGAAGGATTTCTATTTGAAGATGTTAGTCGAGGTGTCAACAACATTTACGAAGTCGCTTGCCAACATTACCAATGATGCTCGCACAGCTTTCCACGTGATTTCGTCCCAAGCGCATGTCAAAGCCGTTTTAAACACGTCTACACTAGTGTAACGAGTAGCCGAGGCTTTCTACTCCGATATGGGCCACATGAAGTAATTCATTTAGTTAAGATCCGGCGAGTTTGACGGCCAAACATCTTTGCTCAAAAAGCGGAGCCAAAGTCTGAGTAGTCCAAGGCTCTGATAAGCCTCTTCCAACTTGCTGCTGATAGCTTGCGACGTTGATTTCAGATTTACGTTGACGAAGACAAATGGCGCCTTTCTGGTGTGACGACTACCGGCTCCGACCATTACAGAGGCCGGAAAATCACTGCAGCCCCATAGCTTTTGCTACTGCGTACTTCTCCTAACCCTTCTTCTTGAAGAATCGAACGTCGATTCTGGCGACTCTTAGGTGGTTTGTTCGTCAGTTTTATCTCATCCGTAATAGCGCCTTCGACAAACGAGCACCAGCTATTAAACGAATCATTCGGCGAGCCTTTGAAGCCGTTTTTTATTTCATCTTTTTGTCCAGAAAATGAATACGAGCGATCTTGTAGCTGCGCAGGTTCAGCTTATTTTTGACAGCGTTTAAGACGCTTAGCTCGTTGATTTCGAGCCTCTGGAGCCGTTTTGGGCATCGAACGCTTCGGATTTGTTGCGCATTGGCAACAGATCTTCTGAATGTTTTCCGGAGTAGAGGAAGTAGTTGGACGGCCTTTTCGAGGACGGTCCTCATTCCCTCTAATCTACTTAGAACATTTCACGGCTCTGTAGACTTTTGCTGGTCTGAAACTCAACGATCTTGTCAGTGACCGTTTTCACTCTCGTCTTGTGCAACTCAACTACTGTGACAAGTTGTTTTTTACGATTCATTACTTGAGCGCACCTGAAATTAGACAAATAAATAGAATGGATTCTAAACAAAATTGAACAAAGAATTTGATAAATCTACATGTATTAGTCAAAAAATATTATATCATTGCTGAATTCAACAGAATACAAGATTAGCAGAACGTCCAACGCACCTTGTGTATATATGGACACATGAGCATTTAGGTCAACGATCCACGTATCTGAAGTGGTATCAGCACCAGCTCATGAAAGTGAACTCTTGGCTCTCCATCGACATGGTGCAGTGATGGGTGGACTACCGACGTGGTTTTGGTTTTTCCTAGGTAGGCCGATTCTAAGAAGTCTACAGGTTTGGTTTTTTGAGATGGACCGCATGCATACATAGATGCATGTGCATGTATATATAGATATGCATATATGTATATATATATATATACTATATATATGCATGCACATATAAACATATGTACACATGTACATGTATACGCATGTATACGTACATGTGCATACATATAGATACATATGCATGCATATATACATATACATATATTTGTATATCTATATACATATATATATATATATATTCTTCATCGAAGGGTTTCCGCAGTGTATTTACAACTTATGGAAAACAGGGGAAGTTCCAGATTACTCTGTCGAAAAATTAATGGAGCTTCAGCAAACTTCATACTTACGTTGTCGGTTTTTTTTAGTGATGCTGCTGATCGCCTTCCATGCTTTCCTTGCTAAACTATTGTGGTCAGAATGGCGAAAGGGGGACATGACACCTTACAATCCTTATCTTCGAAATAGGTATAGTTTGAATCATTCTTACTAAGGGAAAATGTATAGTGTATCAATCTAGCTCATGTTTGTTATAAGTGTTGTTTCTGTTTATTGATTATGCCTCGAGATGTTATGACATCTAAATAATTTTAACACATTCTGGACCGTGTGGACACCATAGTGTTCATATACATTTGAGCAGTTTTTTAAACTTCGCCCTTCGAAGGGTGCCTTTTTCTGGATTGTGGTATTTTTCGTCTTTTTGGGAACTGAGCAAGGGAACAGTTTCCACGAGAAGCATAGAATGATGTCATTGTGTGTGAATATCGCACTCTAATAATAGATTCTTTATGACGGTCTGTAATGTGATAAAATTGCAGAAATTGTGTGATCTTACTATGAAGACTTCGGATCTTTGTTTACGGTGATTTGATTTGATTATGTAAGAATTCGACAATTTTACGAGTATTTACTCTCTTTGCTTCCATTGCCTTGCACGGCTCATTTTCCCTCCATAAGGCGTTGAAAAGAGGAGCCAGTTGTATGTTGTTTTTGACTTGTATAGTTTTTGATTTCCAATACTTTTCACTAAATTATAATAAAATTGTGCATGTGTCGTTCATGATGAGAATGTTTCATCGTCAATATTTATTTTTCAATACAAAATTTATATTTATATATGCTGTATATTCTGCAGACAACAACGCTAGCAGGATTAGACTACTTGAGCGAAGTAAAGAATGGTTAGCTTTTCGCTTCAAAGCTGCACATCTCACAACGTTAATGTCCACTCACTACAGTCATTCGCCGGTTTCCTTGATATAGCCCGAAAGGATGTCGATATACCCAAAACTGCTCCCAAGGAATTTATGGCTGACCTTCATCTGAAATTCATCACAAAATATGAGGAAGATAAAGACTCTTATGTAAGTTATTAGGTCACGATTCTATGTGTGGAGTTTGTTCTTGCATTTTCTGAACTAGTTTCAAACCGTTTGGGACCATGAACCTAATCCCTGCGTCTTCAATCCCGAGCGTATTGCGTCTAACAATGGCGTCTAAGCCCAGAATGCCACTATTAGACGCGACACGCTGGGCTCAGACACCACTGTTAGACGCAGTCGTTGGGGGTTCGAGACGCAGGGGATTGGGTCTAGGATCCCGAAAGGACTAAATAGTTCTTGCAGGAATACATAATGGCTGAGCCGCTGCGACTTAGCGGTATTTATTGGTGTGTCGCTGCCGCATGTGTTCTAAATAAGGTGAGATGAAACTAGCACCATGAATTTCTAGCGAATGTCTCATACGGTGTAATTCTTTGGTGACATGCGCAAGAAGTAGTGCCTTTTCATTCTTTCTGGCTCTAAATTATGCAAAGCTTAGGTTGATTGCGTATAGAGAATTCCGCAGTTACTGAATGCTTTGTGATCTATAATTGCACATTAAGTTCTTCAGCCGAACGCACTGAGTCGTGAAGAGATTGTTCAATATATCAAGGAGTGCCAGCGAGGAGACGGTGGCTTTGCGCCAGCAGCACACCACGACAGTCATCTGCTTCATACGCTAAGTGCCGTTCAGGTAGTTTGTGAGCAGTTCTGATCTCTTTGTTCTATTTGATTATGACGACATTATTATTATCAATATCAAGCCTGAAGAGACGACGTGCACCAGCTGAGGTACACGATTGTTTGAAGGCTTTTTTTGCTGAACAAAATCTTTCTCTCAGATACCTGGTAATCATTGGAAAGCTCACATCTCAGTGATTTCAACATATCTTCGGTTTTTAAAGACATTTTTGACGTTGTAGCAGCGAAAATAAATTATGTTTAACCTTCAGTTTGCTTTACTGCTCGGTTGGGGCTTGTATATGATAGTGAAGATATTGTTATTCTCGGTATCAACCCCTCTTTGCTCGAACTCTGTGCCAGTCGTTCGTAGCCCAAATCTCTGGGTTCTTTCTATGTTCTATGAGGTTTCTATGCTTTGAGTGGTTTTTTGAAAGTTATCACAGAACGCTGCTATTGCGAAAAGAAGATTACGTTTCACACTGAAAATTTTTATCGTGCAAAAAATTATATATGCACGAAAAACATGTGACCATGTATAGAAGATCATGGAATATCAGAGTAATGCGAGAAACTTAAGGCTTTGCTTTTGCAGTGGAGGAAAAACTCTAATTGAATAACAAAAATCGCGCGTGTTTTGCGAGTTGCGTTGTGTCGATTTCCAAGTGTGCGTGTTTCATTAAGATGTTTTGGAAGTCATGTAATAGTGGAACCTCGAAAGATGGGTTTCAAACTTCATCATTGATGAACAAGTCATTGCGTTCTTGAAGCGATATGTAGAATTCCTTCTATCGCATCCTAGTTTTCCTTTGTCAGTCTCTCAGTATCTATATACTATATATACTATTACACATTATATATATTATGATATTAGTATTAACTAATCATATCTTAGCCATTTATTATGTTAGTTCACTTCATCACTGGTACTCTGCTCGATCCACAGAAGGATGGATAACATAATTGAAGGGGTTACAGCGAGTCCGTATATATCGGATAGGTCCTGTGCCACAATTTTCCTTCGATGAATGCCATTGTTTAGATTCTAATCATGTATGGTGCACTGGACAGTTTTGACCTGGATTCAATAGCGGAGTATGTGCGACGTCTGCAGAATGATGATGGAGGCTTCGGTGGTGATGTATCAAGTACGTTTTCATAGAAACAATTTTTTTATCTCGTTTTCTATAGTATCGTTTACGTATTCGAATGGACTGTGTGTTTCTTGGTACAAGCGTTGTCAAATTTCGTCCTTACCACCCTTTTTTGTCGTGGAACATTCTGAATTTTCGACGGATACCTGATCTTTCCCTTACAATTCTCCCTTCTACTTGCACAAATCAGTTAGTAGGTGACCAATAATGTATATGATTGACATTTTTTCTTTGAAAGTGAATACCAGGTTACCATCAACAAGGCGCTTGGTAAATGAGATTGGAAGAAATTTCGTGCTATAATTGCTTCTAGAGTCGACAATGATCATAAAGAAGTCCGCTCAATTACTGCTTTTTCAAGTCCTACACATATCTCTTCAATTTCGCAGATTTCAATGCTGATCTGCAGTTAAATCTGAGTACTATAGACATCATAGGGGCTCTTCGAGAACTCAGTACTTTCTTCACCTTCGAGCTCTTTTGAGCAAAACAATTTCAAGAAAAGTCATATTGCGAAGTTAACATCCTTTGGATGCTCACAAGTTGAGACTTGTGAGGACACAAAGGTATTCAGAGATCGTAGTAAGAATAGTGCATTAGGAAACTCAGCATTTTGGATATTGAAATAGGCTTTTTGAAGTGGTGTCTTTGGGTTTTCGATTTTCTCGTGAGAGTAGAGTTTGTCGGCAGCGTTGCTACATAAGCAATTATTTGATCCAAAAAAAAATCCTTCAAAAAAGTCTAAAGTGGAGTCAGACTGAAGTTCTATGTGATAAGTGTAAGACGCGTAAGAAGCAGTAATTGGAATTCTATAACAACTCGAAAAGACCGACTTTCTTGAAACCTCGGCATGTTAATAATATAAACCTTTGAAAACGATAAGAAAAGCTTAGAAAACTAATCTTCATTTAGAGCTTCACGAGGTTGGTATATTTTTCCCCAATCGATTGTTCTTCTTTCTGGTCGATTTTGGGGAAAAATATACCAACCTCGTGAAGCTCTAAATAAAGATTAGTTTTCTAAGCTTTTCTTATCATTTTCACTGGAATTTTAGTTGAAAAAAGGTCTCATTTATCGTTAACAAGAATACGCCAGTATAATACTAAGAATTGGTACCCACTGTTACCAAGAAGCCATGTGAAACTTATAGAGGGTTAGAAGTCTCCAAGAGGTTTCGCGTGACAAATTTGTATCGAGGAACATTAGCACGGTCTAAGAAACACTGATATGCCTCGGACAGATCTATATTTTCCTAGTTCTCTGGTTAAGTTACGATATTTCGTGTCTATTGTTGTGTGTTTCAGACGAGGTGGACACGCGTTTCTCTTTTTGTGCCGTAGCGACTTTATACCTCATTGATAAACTACACGTTAATAAACGTTGATAGAGCTGTTAACTTTGTACTCAGCTGCTATAACTTTCGATGGTGGTTTTGGAACTCGACCGGGATCGGAGAGTCATGCTGGACAAGTAATTCCTCGAATATTATCTTTTCTAGCTTGATTTTTAGTAACAGAAAATGTTTCAGCATAAAATGGTTTGATTCTCCAAGATATTAACTACAAACATCTATGAGATAATGTATTGACACGACTATACTATTCAGAATCGGGGAGCTTGCAGATGGTCATCAAAAACCATAGCAGTGCACATGATTTGAGGGGATATGCGAGTCAACTGACAAGGCAAGGAAATAATGCTATGCAATGATGAAACGTTGAGAGTAGAAAGATTAAGATAGTTCAGCGCCTGGTATTCTTCGATAAAAGGATAAAGGATAAAGCTCTCGGCGTTGATCAATCCTTGAGGGATACGCCATGCATTCGACTTCAATTTTTAACTTCGTTAGAGGTGATTGAATGCATATCTGGCCTTTACAATGACTCGCGGTGGCCTCCCGCTGAACCGAGTCAGTGTTGCTTATCCTCCCAGACAAGTCTGAGACCTGCCTGGTACCAATTTACCGACCCCGGAGGGATGGATGGCTTGGTGAGCCATGAGCGCGAGATCGAACCATTGACCTCGTGTGCGACGCAGAGCACCTCTAACCACTGCGCCACATGCGCTCTATTCTTCGATATAACGAAAAATATTGGATAGTAAAGTTTTTGGTGGTGTAGTTTTCCTCAGTGATTTTCTGCCTTTCAGATTTTGAATAGATGTCACTACGGAATATTAGCTCTTGTATATTTACTTCTAATATCATTCAAAGTACAATCTCTTCTTGAATATTATTTCAGTTACAAATCAAAATATTCAAGGTTTATTGTTGTCTTGGAACTCTGTGCATCACGAGGCGTCTCGAGTCAATTGACAGAGATCGAACCGCTGAATGGCTTGCCCAACGACAGTGTGCAAGTGGAGGACTAAATGGTGTGTTCTCCCGTTCGTTTCGAATGTTTTATTAAGACCACGTTCGAATTTCAATGTGCCTGATAATCATCTTTGAGCCATGCATGTGATCTGTTATGGGCAGTTATATTGTCCAATACACGTGTTTCGGCCTTGCAGCCTCGTCAGTTGCACGGTGCCTTTCGTCTGAGCTGATCACTTGAGGGCGCGCTATAAATATTACGTCTGCGGTTTCTCTATGTAAGGGAGTTCTCTCCCAAGAGGAACATTGGCTTGGACAAAACTCATTGTGCAAATGACGAGGCTACAAGGCCGAAAAACGTGTACTGCTGTTGTATAACCACCCATGATAGACCACATGAGTGGCTCAAAAACAAATATCAGGTGTTAATGAATTTTTCAGAATTTCAGTGTTTTTTCAAACTTATTTGCGAAAGCTAATCTGACCGGTTTCATGGTGACGTCAATATCGTATATTGTTTGAATGGAACTTATCACCTGGATCGGATCATCCATGCCACAAAAGTTTGAACGTAACGCAATGAGTTTAGGCCGACCTGAAAAATTACCAGACGTATGTTATTCGTGGTGGGTACTTGCTTCATTGGCAATATTGAAACGACTACACTGGGTTGACAAGGTTGCATGTTTATTTCGCTATTGTGTCATATGAACGATTTTAAGCTATTACTGTTATAGAACTATGTTTAGAATGCCATAGTAAGGTTCATTTATGCCTGTCAAGACGACGAAACAGGAGGATTTGCTGACCGACCGGGGGATTGTGTAAGTCCTTTATTTTTTAGTTGGATTGATTTTAAGCATTTAACCTAGTCAAATTTATTAAACGGTAACTTTTACAGCCGGATCCTTTCCACACATTGTTTGGTATTGCGGGGTTGTCACTGCTTGGTGTTGGAAGCTTACAGCCAGTAGATGCTGTGTTGTGCATGCCTAAGCATGCGCTCAAAGAAAAGTCTCTTTGTTGAGTGTGTAGCATTTTGTCAGATAACTTCATTCATCAATACAAATCAAAAATTATTGACAATTTTGTCATGAAATAAATATCGATGTGTTATTTCAATGCTAGAGGCTGGTCCGCCTTATTTTTACCACATTCTTTGTGAAGCGTACTAATGTGCGCAATTATCGACAGCGAAACTGAACTTTAAACTATTGCGTATCGTCGGATACATGCTACCAAGCGGGGGCCACACAGGGCGAGCACTGCGTAGTACCGAGTGGTTGGTGATGCGGGCCATTAGGGAGAAGGTCACTAATTCCATTCGATCTCCTCCCACGCCGCTTCACAGCGCTTCTTTTGGTGTTACTTTTTGCGCTACACGTATATGTTATCAGTTCAATATGCGTCATATTACTTACCCACAATATCGAGAAGATCGAGCCTGCAACCTTTTCCCGACGGTCTGCATCACTATCATTCGGCACCACGCACACCGCACCAGACACGGCGTAAGGATTGATGGTGTGTCCTAGGAGGTATACAAGGGACTTAAGTGATATATATATATATATATATATACATATATATATACTATATATATATATATATATATATATATATATATGGAGAGAGAGAGAGAGAGAGGGGGGGGGGGGGGCGGAGGGAGGGAGGGAGGGAGAGAAGCCGTCAAACAGCACAGCTTTAAGCGACGAAAAGAATATACGAATCAGTGGAAAATGATGTTAGGGTGACTGAAAGAGGTTTCCCACATTTACTGCTACAGTAGGAAATAACTAGAAGGTTTGAGAACGCCATCACTGCCTAGTTTTTTCAGGAAAATATCAGAGCAAGAGAATGCTAGAAGTCGAGATGAAGTGGATCACCAAGAAATCCACTTTTAGTAATCATTTATCAATTGGTCCTTTATCATATGAATTTCAATGGCAGTATATGTGACTGTTGTCACATAATGCTTTTAATTGCTCATAAAGAATCTGCATAGAGTGACAGTTTTCTAATATAAATGTGCGAAAGTTGAAAATTTAGGTAGTTGGTTTTAGTTGCACAGCTTTGTACTTGGGTACATTTCAGCATTTGGCTGTGAGTAGTTGTCAGCTTTCTTTCGCATATAGTAATGAATCGCCATTGAGGTAACGTAAATGAAGACAAGTAGGACCTTGTTTGAGGAAAATCCCGTATTTTGGCAAGATCTCGAAAACTTCCCATTCCTTCGCGCGAAGCGCGACTCGCACCCGCATCTCACTCTATCAGGGAGCGCGTGCTCTAACCCGCTGCACTCCCGAACGTCCGATTTACTCACCACCCTTTCCCTTGTAAGGAGATATACCTCTGCACATGAATCACTTGACGACGAAGAATGTGACACTACACGCGCAAAGTGAAAAAATCACGCTACAGAGATGACAAATCGGATAGACTCAAACGAAAAGCACCGTGCTACTAATGAGGCTGTAAGGTTGAACCACGTGTTTAGCATCTTATAACTGCCACAACAGACCTCGTGGAAGGCTCAAAGTATGGGTTCTTTTCAGTTATGAGGGGGCAATCAAAAACCCGACTTCATTGGCTGAACCAGAAACTTTTTATAGAAGTATTAATAACCATTCGAAAGCTGAGACTTCAGGCCACAGCCCCACGTCCCCAGTTTTCGAAAAAGCCTTTTTTGACGTTGCTACAGAATGAGATTCCTTGCGTTTCAGACGCTCGTATTTCTCGGCGGACAGAGCTCTTTCTTTGGACCATTATTGATCATATGAGAGCGTAATCGTTTCTGAATCCAGCGCTGTGCTTATACCTTGAAAAAACCGCTCCTCTGCCAGCATCTGCCAGCAGCAGATAAGATAATTGAATTCCCATTTGCGATCAAGGGGGTCTTTGGCCGATTCACGTGTCCGCGCGCGAGGCGACCATGTCCGATTGCGCGACGGTCATCGATTTTTCGGGCATATGCACGCGTAGAGAAGTATCGCGCCAGCAGTTCACGTGGCCGTATCACGCACAGGCACGTGAAATGGCCAAAGACCCTCTTGATCGCAGATGGGAATTTGAACTGTTTTACCTGCTGCATTGCAGAGAAAAGGTCTTTGAGATATAAACACAGCGCTGGAATCAGAGAGGATTACGCTATCATATGATAGCTAATAGTTCAAAGAAAGAGATCTGTTCGACGAAAAGTGCGCATCTGCAACGCAAGAATAACGTCGAAAAAAGCTTTTCGAAAACAGGGTGATATGGGGATATATCATGAAGTCTTAGATTTCGAAAGATTACTGACACTCCTATGAAAGTTCCTCTCCGGCGAACGAGATTGATTTTTTATTTGTCCCCTCGTAAGCGAATAGTACCAAAATATGTTACCATATCATATATTGTTTTCAGCAATATCTCAAAGAAATAACAAAACTCGTACGTAATGGTATATTCTTTTATAATGACTTTACATCTAACTAGTAGAAATATCTCTGCTTGGATCCGTGGTCATTAATAGTTTCTATTTGTCAAGTTGCTGTATGTCATCCTTCTGAGAAAACTCTTAGGATACACTCCATCGTAGCCAGTGTCTGTCCATTGACAACTCTTCAAAGCATAAGACCTCTAAATTTATTTGCATCTGTTTGTATTCCCTTAGATGATAAGTAGAATTGTCTTCGACTAGTTTAACGCTTCGCTCAGCATTTCAGAGACATCTAACGTGTCTTCCTGATCGAAAGGCCATCTGCCTAAATTTAAGCGCAAAGTCCTGGTTCCATCAGTTTGTCAGTGGCTTCTTTAGGTGACAGCGATGCCCTGGATTCTCCCCCACTATGTTCCTCTTCAAAAAAAAAAAACTCCAGTCACTTTCTATATCTCTGCCATCAGATGATCTGTCCCATTCTGTTTTCATCACACGAAGGGTTTTTGAGTACTAAATTCTCTTCCATTTTCTAGCAGTGATATATCCTCTCCCCTATTTTTACTGAATGTTTTGAGCATTTTCTTGTACTTACAAATTTCTTGAGAAGATGTCTTCGACAGAAAGAATACATGTTTGATACGTATGGATAGGTATTTCATCAGTAATGTTGCTGTCCTCTCGCCATTCGTTCGGTTTTCCTATTCTAGTAGTTCAGTGAGACGATGGACAACAACTTGTGTCACTGCATTCTTGGGATAGTAATCAGCAAGAGTTCTTGTATGAGAGATAAACATCGAGAAGTGATTATATCGTAGCAGTTGTCCCCATTTCTAATCAGTGTTTTTGGGTCGATTGAAGTGGACGTCGAGAGGTATGTGGTACCCCACTGAGTTTCAGAGGGTTAAGTTTTCGCTTGTCCACGAGGACCACTGTCAGCATACAGTCTGTTCATTTAATTGAACTGCTCTGGAAAATTCATCCATATCACTGTTGCTGTTAAAATACAACCACAAGAACGCTGCGTTGAGATTGGAAACTCAAACTTTGGTAACTCGTACGTCTTTATCCTTACCGAGGCTCGCGTCGTGCCCACTGCACCACTAAGGCTTTTATCATGGTTTCTCTCGGTATGTTCTAACTTCATTATTGTGCTATCAGCGAGAGCCTACAATGCTGTAAACAATGCTATCAACATTGTCATTGCCTTCACTATCGGAGAATGGGAAGTTTAATGATTAGAAATGTTGTACAGTAGATGCGTGCTTGCCCCTCATCATTCGTTCCGACAAGTTAATACCAGGCTTGTATGTGAGAAGCTTACTTTGATCTGCAGAGGCTGTCGATTATTTATGGAGGATCCAAGAAAGCCGCAGGAGTTATCCCACGCTCCTTAGGACGGTCGACTCTATAATATTCAAAGATATTCATGATAGTGGAAAAGCTGGCCTTAATGGAGAGCTGTGATCCCATCAGTTTTTTTTCGACATTTCAAGGATTTTTCCGCTGGACAGGGTTCTTTAGAGCTGCTTCGGTTTCTCCTTCAAAAACCTTTTCAGTGAACAGTAGCAGCGAAAATGAAATTGTATTTTACACTCGAAGTGTATAATTTGCACGACTTGGGGCCTATGGATGGCTTTGCATTAGACTACATTGATTCTCATCGATAGTGCAAATTTTGGATACTCGGAACTGAATTTGGTTCTTGAGAAAGTCTTCACAATTTGTTGTATGAACGAAAATAAAATTACGTTTCACATTCAAAGGTGTCCAGGCGCTCAAAGTCAGAAATTGATGGAACCACAACTCTTCATTAGTGTCAGAAAGCTTTGATTGTCGGATACTATGCGGTTGCGAAGAACCTTTCCCAATTAAGAGTAACTGACGCAATCGATTGGGTAGATTGTCTGTCAACTTCTTTTCTCCAGATTCAAGCTAAGGCTAAATCCGCCGAAAAGTTTGCAACAGTGAGACAATTTGGTATTGAAAACCATGCGTTTCTCAATTGTGAAATTAATTAGAGTGTAAGAATGTCTAGAGCCTTTTCGAGTTAAGTACGTCAGGGCCATACATACGTTTCGGGCGGTATCGCCCGCTTCGTCAGTGTTCCACTCCCCACAGTGTACCATACTTAACAGCAGGATTGGGGAGATGCTTACGGTGATAGCCGTGATATTGTTTTTATTGCCATTTTCTCAGTCGATGGATTACGACTGATAGTGAAAATGTAGAAATAACGTCTCCTCATTCCTGCATAAAGTAAGCTTTAGTGTGCGGCGTGAGCCACTGATGAAGCGGGCGACACCGTCGAAACGTACGTATGGCTTTGACGTAACAACCTCGAGAGATTTTGAACAATTTACAGATTACATTGAATTTTTGAAGCGAAGTTTGAAAACAGTCGGTGAGATGTGAAAATAAACTTATTGGTTAGTGCTCAAGTCGATAAATTGTCGGTTATGAGAATTATATAGTATTTTTTCTACTTAAAGATCCGTTGCTGCTTTAAACTTTATTTGCTGCTATATTATGTCTTCAATATATCCTTAATATGTAACCTTAGGAGAAGAATGCTATTATAAGCTGACCATGCAAACTTTGTCCTTGATGGACTACGTCAAGAACTATTATGTATTTATATAAGTCGAGATTAATCTCTGAATCTTAATTAATTTGTAATTTCGAGGTGGCTGTTACGGGTTGTCCCCACTTCTTCGCTACGATTTGTCATCGATATAATGGACTGTAGGTAGTTTCGCCACTGACTGGCAATCTGACTGAACTATCTCAGAGAATATCTGAACTTGTTTCTAAGTTAGAGTATCGATACCTTCTTCAAACTTGGCTTTTTTTTCAGAACAATAGGTAATGAAGATTCCTGACATAGACCTGCTTCTAGCTGGTTACTCGTATAAAGATGTCTCTTCAAATAGTTAAAGACTATATGCGGTGATGTCTAAGCGTTGTGATTTTCCATATTATGCGACCTGTCATCAAATTTCATTGTGGGGATCCAAATACCTTTAACATTTGCTTCGACTCCACGCATACATTGTTCCAAAGATCTTCAAACAATACGCGTGTTTTTGAGACTGCTGCTTGAGGATTTCGTGTTCTTTGTGGATATCATATAATAATGTTGGTCGCTCGGATTCACCTTGCATTTTCGGGCATGGCGAGACTAGGGAGCTCCTAAGTGATTGAAGGGAGAGTCGAACCAGAGCACTGCTTCCTGATAAAGAGCACACTGAAGGATCGGCCATAGACTGCCTCAAATTGTTGCGATTTATCTAGTTTCGGACTTTTAGAAGACGGCGTTCGATTAGTAAAATAGCAGGAATGGAAAATGTGCTGAAGTTCAAACAATCTATAAAAATTGGCCGCTTAAGCATATAACATTGTTCAAACAACTCCATAACATTGTACTTATGGGAGTGGGCTTTCATGGTTAACTTAGTAGCTGTTTTTACAATATGTAAAAGTTTACTATAGTGCGCGTTGTGTAAACATGTATTTACGGCCTCACAACATCTCACACAATCTTATCAATCGCCCTCATTTGCCTGTTCGACAATCACTTTTTACTATTATTCCAATCAAGTCTACTGTTAAGTGTTTTCTTTTCACCTTAGACCGAATAGTAGCCTTTTCTACATGGCTCGACTTTTTAAAATAGGACTTAGATTAGATTTATCGTCTTCTAAATGGCTCGGCTTTCTCAGATGACATCAACAAATTTGCGTGTGATTTTGATATCGACGTGCCAGTCTACTACACTGGAGGTTTTTCTCTTGATTCATAAGCATTCGCTTTGATGCATAAAGACGAAAAGTGGACAAAGCTTGTACTGTAGTTTGGACTAGTAAACCTGCACTATAGTTTCCAGTGACACACTTGTTTTATGAACATGGCTGTAAATGGAATTTTGATGTGTTTGTTGCAGTTTACATGGTAGGATTTTGTTGTTTAGATTGTTAGTTTACAGGAACTTCGTGAAAACGAGCAAAGGTGAACAATACACTCGAATCATTGAATTTGGCAAAGACGAACACGTCGAGACATTAGCCGAATGGAAGTGTTTTTGTGCCTTCGCAGCATTAGCTTAGACGTCAGGGAAAATATGGGTAATTGATGATACCGATGTTATAAAGAAGTTGATTTCCAAACTACGCGAACATTGCTGGCTTGAAAGCAGGTCGAAGCTAATAGAAGATATGACGAAAAGCACATTCAGTTGAAACGATGAGCAGAAGTCCACATTTATCAGTGATTTGAAAATTGTCGGGAAAAGTCATCATTGCCCCATCTACCGTCATTGCTCGGTAAAGAAAAGGTTACAGCTCTCGGCGTTGACCAGTTCCTTAGGGAAGCACTATGTATTCGTTTTCAAATGTTAACTTCATTTGATTTGATTGAATGCTTATCTGACCTTTACAATGACTCGCAGTGGCTTCCCGTTGTATCAAGTCAGTGGTGCTTTTACCAGACAAGTTTGATACGAGTCTGGTACCAAATTATCGATCTCGAAGGGATGGATGATGAGTTATGAGCACGAGATTGAACTATCGACCTTGTGTGTAGCGCGAAACACCTCTAACCATTGCTCCACATGCGCTCTTACGAAATTGCTCAGTTATGGTATACTATTTGTAGTACTTGTAATTCCGCTATTTTGAATTGGATACTAGTTGAACTTGTGGTTCCTTCTACGATGTGAGATAGATGTAACAGCTAGTAGGCTTCGTAAACACACAACAATTCACACTTTTTCATGCAAGACATTCATCTTTGTTGTTCATATTGAGAAGGAACTATGAGTTTCTCCTCAAAATGTCTCCTTCCAAGCCCTAATCAGTTGTGGAAGTAATTTTCATATCACCTGTATCATCTGTCGTCCCGTTGATCGATGAGTGACTCGAGCGGGTAACAGCAACACTTTCACCTCGCTCTAAGGATGCGTTGAGCATCATATCGTTCTTCTATCGCTTGTAAAGAAATCGGACCAATGGGTCGGTGGTCTTCCTTTAGAGCACTTGACGTCCGAGAAATCCAGCCGGTAACGGCTTTCGTCCATCGGTTGTCGTTGAAGCGCGTCACGTGTCCGGCCCACCTTATTTTCAATATCCTGGCGTGTAGAACGCTGTCTCTGATTTTCAATCGTTGACGTAGTTCGGAACTTCGGATCCTTTCTCTCATTTGCGAGATACGGGATACTCCTAGCATCGACCTTTCGACTGCGCGTTCAATAACGCCAAGCAATCTTTCATCCTGCTTACATAGCGACCAGGTTTCTGCTGCATACGTTAGTGTAGGGGTAATCGTCGAGTCGAAAAGGTGGGCATGGACCTCGCTCTTTGAGGGATCCCGCCCGTTTAGTCGTGAGGGCACGTGGCGCGTCCCGAGATGGTGGATAGGCGAATAAACGCGAACTAAAAGCGACCATGTGCTTCCCAGAGACGCGGATGGATTCAGGGGATGAGCTCCATGCTTCCGCAGCGCCGACTTGATTAAAACTCTATTTCTACGAGTCAAGTCGACCAAAAGCCTGCAATCAAGATACTGGGAAGTACATGGAAAGCGGTTTGGAGTCGCCTCCAACAAATAAGCTCCTCCCGCTCCTCCGAGAGAGACTGGCAAGCTACTCGTGAGTACCCAGCCCCCACGTTTACAGCCTGGCAAACTATACGCTGGGTATCAAATGCCAAAAACAGTAACAGTAATTTTCATACAGTAAATTTTTTTCTCTATCGCAGGAAATTTGACAGTGAGGATCAGTATTGAGGAACAATACTCCAATAGTTTTAAGGTGACGAGCCACTAGGGGCAGTTATATAGTTTCTTGAAAATTTAGAGGGGCGTGTTCGCACTAGTAATGCGGGTCCCGGCATGGTTTCTTTCGTTTCGCACTTGGGCAGTCGTCACGGTAACTGACTTCTTGCAACATGATGAAGACTGCCTGCAGTAATCTGTTTTCTGAAAATCGTTCCATCTGCGAATACGAGAATTCTACATTAGCCACGACCATGCGAGCACATCGTGTGTATGGTCGTTTAAAAGGATGCTTGCATTCTCTTAAAATCTACTTCACTATCCTTTTCGTCCAATTATCATTTGCTTCGGGAGATTGACTTTTGTATCATCTCATATGAAAGTCAGTTATTAATTTATTATGAGGACTTAGATGTTTAGCTGGCGCGAGGTTGGTAGACGACGTTGTGTTGTCGTTGTTGATTGTTGATTGTAGATCGCTGTACGGATATGTGGTTGATGTCTTCGGCGACACCGCCTCCTTCAGAGCCTGAACGTACACTCGTGTACACGTACAGCGATCTACAATCAACAATCAACAACGAGAACACCAACGTCGCCTACCGAACTTCGCGCCAGCTAAACAACTAAGCTTTCATGCTTGAATTATCAGTTATCATTTGTTTGTTTTCAATATGTGACTCGCCTTACCGATTCGGTATCGATGTATGTTTTGCATGGATCCCGGAAGTGGGATACGTTTTGAAAATCCGAGCTGATTATTCCGGCTAGAAGTTCTGAGCGTCGACTAAGTTTTCAGATCACTTCGTTCAAGCGCTCTGTAAGTGCTGCATATATTTTTTTGACACTATTTAATTATCAGTTCTAGTCTCTGTTGCATAGCAGACCGCTAGGTAAGACGGTTAGATTAGGAAGGTGGGAGCGCAGTTTCAGGTTTGTTATGTGGTTGGCGACTTTATAAGAGGTCTCAAATCTGGCCATAATGCTCTCTCTTCGGTCCAATTTCTCCTTCATGATGTTCTCCATGTTGAATTCAGTTATGACAATCTTCGTATTTAAGCAATAATCCATATGTCATGCTCATCTTCATTAGCTGTAGACTCTTTTTCCACATTTACACTCGTTTTACTGCATTTTACTCTACCACAACTAACTTTGACTTTCTTTCATTCAAATCTCAGCCCTTTGAGGACGAGTGCATTCCGTTTTATGCATTCATGGTTTTTTGGTTTTTTTAGCTGGACAGAGTTGTTTCAGTAATTTTTGATATTACTTGATAGCTTGAGAAACTGGAATCTTAATATTTTGGCTTGGTTCTTGAAAAGACTTTGGCGCACTGTCTGTAGTGCCAACGCTGATGTTCCACTGCTGATTTCTACGGGTAGTTACTCGATAATTTGGAAATGACAATCTGATAACATGCTGCGGGCCTTTTTTGTGAGGTCTGGTATGGTATTTAAACAGCACTAGAAAGCTATTTCGCCTTTTCAGGCTCATCATTCGTACGCTGCTTTTGGTTCAGCCGATTCCCTGCAGAGGATGTACCACTACTTATGAAGGAATTGACGCCGAATTATTTGAATCAGAATGTCATATTTATCATTGTTTACAGAACTAGGTCTATGCAGCTCGAGAGTAAAGGTATGAATTTATTAAACCAACCACAAGCGCTCAATTGTACTCCACTGCAATTTTTGGGAGATTTTGACACTCGACATCGCGTGATTTATCATTTCGGCTTCGATTCCTCTATAATAAAAGGTATGTCCCCTTGAAAAAGATCTTCTGGACCGAAAGCACCGGGGTATTAACTGAGAAGACTGGAAAGGCGAAACAGTTGTTTAGTACTGCAAAAGTGCGATACTAGACCTCGGAAAAAAGGCCGTAAACATTTTATCATGTTATCAGATTGTCATTGTTTTTGAGCGAGGTTTGATATTAACAGTCGAGAAGAAAAGGTTTGAAAATAACAATCATTGCGCTTGGTTTGTTTTCTTCTCAATGTTCTCTGCTCTTTCTCTTCTCTCTCGCGTTAACGAAACGAAAATTACGTCTTCACACTTGAAATAGTTGGCCCGTGGTTTCAATGTCGACACTGGGTTGTTGATAGTCATATAGCAAAGTTTATATGTCAGAAACACCTGTCGTCTTTAGAGACTGGACATCACTGAAAACAGGGCGTAATCTCTTAGTATGCCGTTCTTTTAACTTCTCTTCGCATATAAGACAGTTAAACGATTAAAATAACAGCTCCGGCGTTGATCAATCCGTGAAGGATGCGCCATGCCATTCTTCTTCAATTCTTAGTCTGGTTCTGAGGTCACTGAAGGACATACCTGGCCTTTTGGCAAATGACTTCGCGCTAGTCTCGCTGCTATCGCTCACTGCTGCTGTCCTCTTAGACAGTCTCGCTACCAATTTAGAAACCCCGGTAGGACATGGAGAGACTTGGTGCGCTATGAGTGCATGAGGTCGAACCATCGGACCTTATGTGCGACGCAGAAACACCTTTAACCACTGCTCTAAATGCGCTCCATACAACCGTATAGAAAATGAATAGATTGAGCCACGCAGTGATATAAACTGCATAGAAAAGAATATCACTTCCTATGGCATTAGTGGATGGTAATATCCACCACGGATAGGTGGGGACTAGAGGTCTCAGAAGCTCAGGTGGCCAGCAACCGGCTGGATATGCTCTCGTTGACTCAATTTGGCGAGGGTGGAAACTAGAGGAAATGAGTGTATCACAATGGGCGTAATTAAATTAGAAAGGAAATAAATAGAGCAGGTGAATTTATTGCCCCTAATCTAATACGTAAGTCCTAAGTGCAGGTTATATACATAGTGCAGTTTAGGTGGTTGTTTTAAAATCTAATTCAATGGAAAGATAGAGCAAAGTCTGCTCTATCAGCTGTGCGGAAGTTTCAACTTCTGAATTACACTAGTTTCTCAAAAAATTGTTACGATAACTAACATGCGTCAATGTGCATCATCGTTTCTGACAAATTCTCATTATTTTCTAATTCACGACCATTATATCACCTTTTAGATATGTACATGAACAATGAGAATAGCAAAATCCAAAAATTTATGTTGTATACTGTAATACAATTTATGCAATTTGATACACTTGTTTATCCAGAATGATCAGTGTTTATATGCGCAAGGCAAGAGCTTGAATCGAGAGGGCATGGAATAGTAACATAACACTGCAGGGGCGGGCCAATAGAAATAGGGAGATTAAAATGAAAATCTTGCTCTCAAAACGAAGAGAAACGCCTCCACTAAGTAACGAAAGGCGCGCACGGACTTTGTCCCACTTGCTAACCCGTGCAAGAAGCGTGGATTGTAGGCATGTAGGAGACAGGTCGGGGGAGGGGGGGGGGCGTGAAGGGGACCGAGAGTGATGGCGCTCCAAATGACTTTGCTGATAGGTTTTGGCTGGGAAAACGGGTTTCAGGAGCGGGGAGGCTAACTGCGTAACGACGAGCACTGCTCGTCGTTCAAAAGGGGTTCGGTGTAGACAGTAAAGTAAGGTAGGGGAGGGACGGGTAAGTAGTTCCAGCAGGGGACGTCTTAGGGCAGCTGAGGATACAAATGAGGTGTGGACGACCAGAGTGGGATCCGAGGAGGCCCAGGGACGCACAGGTCGGGGGTGTGTCAAGAAGGGATTTCATGGTCGATAGCAGATGCCAATCGCAACATGGTACATCCTTTTTTTTAGAGAAGTCTGCGTGATATTATTAAGAGGAAGTCAATAATTTGGTATGCTACTAACAAATAGAGAGTCTTTGTAGAGCATTGTAAGGCTGCTAATCATAGATGATGTAAGAATAATCAAATAAATAGAATAATACGATAAGGAGCAGTCAAATAAGTCCTTGAAATAAGTACCAGATTTTACATAGGTGGGCGCACACACTACAGTAAGCCGCAACAAGCTGGGACGTGTCGCGACAATTGATGTATCACACAGTTCAAGTCGTACCGAAAGGGTTGAAGTTAGCCTCATGACTAGTGATCGTCATCTGCTGCGTTTTTTTACATACAATTCAAGTTCTCTGCGACCACAGCATGGCAGGTGTAGACTATCAAACTTTAGTGATCAAAAGGGTTTTCCGCCATGTAGCAATTTTGCATGCAGCGAATAGACGTAACGCAATAAACACTCAGCGTGAAAAATACTCCGTTATCATTCTTTTCGAGTGTTTTCTCAAGACCACGCTCAAATTTCAATTGGTCTCATAATGTTATCCGCAGCCAACTTGTCATGTGGTCTGTTGACTGGCTCTTGTACAGCCCGACACACGTGTTTCGAACCCCGTCAGTCCCGCCAGTCGGGCACAACCCTTCGTCCCTTGGCCAATCCCTCGTGGGTGCTCCCAATCCCCACACCAAGAGTAGGCGACGACTGAGCCACCTACACCACACAGCCGTCAAGTGAAAATCACCAGATCGGCGGTTTTTTACACCCGACTGCTTCTGATGGCTGGTATTTTGAAACATATCTAATACCGTTCTGTTAAGTATTCTCTTAAAACCACGCTCAAATTTCAATATGATCTCATAATTGCCCTTATATCACACTCTTTATCATAAAGGGAGCTGATTGATAACGCCTGTATATGTTAAAGACTGATTTTACTATAGAAAATGCTCTACGGAAGTAGTAACTTGAGTTGCTGTTCTCAGAAAAATTCCAGCGCCTTTCAATGGGAAACTCAGCGAAATCGGTAAGAAAAATCAGAGACAAGGAAGGAGCGCAATTCCAAATGTTAGTGGAAATATTTGCACTAATTGGATGAGCCAAAACAAGATTAAAAATTGAAAGGCAAATGAGCTGTGAAAGAAGTAAAGCTGACACCAGAAATAATCGGTGTTCACGGAAACCCTATCAATAGTGGTCTTGGTATCCAAAAAAAGCATTGAGTTGAACTCACGTATTCATCTGCTAATTCAAACAATTCGGCATAGAGGTTTGTTCTAATTTCACACGTCGCGATCAGCCAGCTAAAAAACATAAGTTCTCACCATCTCGATGGCAAGATCTCATCATGTACAAATCTTTAGGATGTTCAAAGCAAATGATACTGGTACATTGTCGAGGAGGTATCCAGAGGAGCATCACTGCAATTGTTGTACTGCTTCATGATTTTTTATCAGATGATTTCTAAATGGAGGCTGTCAAAAGCATTCGGCCATTAGCTCTCCTCATGTTCTTTTTTCCGAGTCAAAAGTGCCGTCGACTCTTGCAATCTGTTAGAATTAGTTCTTCGCTTGTTCCAAATCATGAGAGTTGAGTAAATTTAAATCCGCCACCTCAACCATATCTCGCACCTTTTCAACATTTCCCTTTGGCAGACCTCGTGACATCGCAAAGTCATTTCGATCTCTTTCAAAGTGACAGGTGCTATCACTTCGCTAAAAGAGAATTGGTTTATTGCGCTTTTCTCAATGACACGTTTACAGTATAAACGAGCAAGTGACGCTACAGAACTCATCAATTGTTTCTCAGAGTCGCCATTTTTGAGTTTTTCTTCTCTCAAAAATACCCACACATACTCAAAGTTGAGTCAGTATCTTGATGGAAACAGTACTAGCTGCTGGTGCGGGACTTCATTTTCGATTGTCATGCAGTGTAATCTGTCCGAATGTTGCTTCATGTTATCACAGATGTTATGGTCTCCTTTCTTGCAATCTAGCCACAGCTTTTTCACATCTCTCTGAAACAATGCTAACACTGTTTTATCACCTCTTCCGCATTGATAAGATTTCCACTCAGAATAGAACATTTTGTTGACTTCACAGGTGATTACTTTGACACATCCTGCGTGTTCCATATCTCGTCTCTCTCTGCCTTTCCTGGCAGTCGCTTGTCACCAAGAAAGAGGCTGTCCTTCGAGTAAACTTCATAAGCAAATTCCCATGTTTTTCCTAAAGAGTTCCTTTTCTTTTAGAATATTATGACTAATTCGAATCTACGCGCCCTCAAGAGCGTGCGTTGATCAGAGTTTGTACAGAATCCAGGTACCACTGAAAATGTAGAACGTGGCGTCATGTGCTTCTAAGTATACAATCGATGCCCGTCAAGAGTCGTACCACTGGAGCATTCCATGTCCATCGACGATTTTTTCTTTTCGGAAAATGAAATTTCATTGGAAGGGTCGTGCTTCAGTTCAAGGTCTTACAGAGTGGTTTTCGTTGTCATTTCGTTTTCCTGCCCTAAAGTTTATCCGTATAATTTTCGCTGGACGTTCATACTATGGCATCGATTTCTCCAACAACAAGTGTACATAAAGGTTTTCTATCGTAAATTACTGTCACCGACTTGTTATATACGAGGCCAGGTCGCACTCATCAGCTTCACATTAGCACCTGATGATAGTGGCTTTCTTTTGAAGCTGAAATAGAGGCGAAGGACATCTAGTCGGGGTGATAGGACTTCGTACGAAATGACTGAATGGGAGATTCTTGGGTGATCGACAAAGCCGACTGACGGAAACTTTGCTCCATGAACAACGACAGTTCCCGTCATCCAAGGTATGTTGGTCTTGGTGCATATCTTTTATATGGCGATCACATCGAGTTTTTGATATATTAGCGGCTTAAAGGCCTAGGAATCGGCCTTTGAGCTATTTGTTCTGGTGTTATACATGCACAACAAGAAATAGTTTCTCATGATGTGTCTTGAGTGTGCTTGTTTTATACGTTTCCACTGGCGTCTGTGCAACTCGAGGTTGAACGTGTCCCATTTGTTCTTTCATCTGTCGATGTTATTTACGGAGTGCCCAATGTGTGAAGTACTGTAGGTGGAGATTGCTTGTCACATAATAATGGTTTTCCTAGCATGTGAGGCTTATATTGAAATATTGAGTCCGACTATTCTTATTTGACAGTCCCATTGCGAAGAAGGCGACAAATTACCAAGCCGCATTGAAATTCACCCATGATCACGCTTACTGCCATGAAACACCATGAACAATGGTAGAGCATTCATGATAGGAACAATGAGAAGTGTGGAATGGGCACGTTAAAAGATAGCTGATCACCTAGACACTCTGAATGTCTAAATATCATGAGATGATTACACACTCACAATATTGGTGTTCTTTGACGAAATATTAGCTCATACAAAGCCGGTGATGCGCCGAAAATTTCCAAAGTTTTTGTCCAGGTTTAATGTAAAGTACGTTCTACTGAATATTGGTATACTGAATTGCGGAATGGCTCTTACAGTCGACGTCGGTGATATTTCATCATATGAGTATAATACACTGATCTTCTATGTGAACGGTCACCGTATCGAAGAGGATCGTATCGACCCGAAAACCACTTTGGCCACCTACCTTCGTGACCATTGTTAGTAACAGATTTATTTATATTCCCTTGATTTCTAATAATAAAGCAAAATGTAAGAAGATGGCATAAAATTATTCTTAACTGCTAAAGAAATGTAAGTCAACCATGGTGATTGCTTTTATAACACAGTGAAATGTTAAATAATTAGTGTTTAGTTCAGCATCACAACTTTTGCCTTGAAGTTGTCTTTATCCTTAATTGATTTGATTACAGTACATTTGACGGGAAACAAAAATTGGCTGCAACGAAGGAGGCTGTGGAGCATGTACCGTAATGATCAGTGAAATCAATATCGCCAACAACAATATAAGGTCAAAGCAATAACTTTTCTAAACTTCAACACTCTTTTTGAACCATCATCACAGTGTTTTTTTTTCACTGTGCGGATCCTAGTACTTCTAGCAATCATTCCCTTTTTCGTCTTATTCTCGTACGGCGTCGAATACTATTTGAGCAAGTCTCCTCGCAAATTCAAGGATGGCCTTACTGCGGCGTTTCAAAGGGAGCTGTTGTTGACTGCCGGAGAGTGATGAGGGGTGGAGCTCGGCTTCACGCGCGCGCCGCGGCGAGCGTCACAACCACTCGGCTACGGCCTCCCCCCAACTGTTTTAAAACTGTTCTAAACTGTTTATTCATTCTTTTTGTCAACCCAACTTGCTCAAATCTATTGATCTGAACACTTCTTCATTCGCTGTATTGTCTCGCATCAACACCTATATCCTTGTCTTTGTCTTCAGATTTGTGTGCAGTGTTGGGTGACAGCTGACAACTATGCTTTCTTAACGAATGTCCTCGAATGTTAGTGGCGTTGATTTTCCACCAATACACCAGATTTTTGGAGGGGAAGAGTATCAGCGTCTTTGCCACTATAACTTCTGTCGTCCTCTCTGAATCAGAGTGAGCATTTCCCAGACATTTCTGGTAGCAACTTGCCGATCACTAGATGCAGATTCCAAGGCAACGAGCGTATTTGTAATTCAGTGCAGTTCTAGCTACTATACAATGGGCGCCCTGAGTTCTAGATCTATGTGCAAGCACTGTTAGATTAATATCTTCTGTACCTGATAGTTCACTCACTCACCTTAGTTGAGACGGCATTCCTACGTATTGAATTGTGAAACATCAATCGCTTTCATCTTTGGTAACGTCCGCAAAGTCTGTAGAAGTATTTTTTTATATTGTTAGCAATGGTCGCAGAGCTGAAAAAATATTTTTTCTATTTACATCTTCCTAAGAAGTTCAGGCCATGAAGAATGCTCAACTGCAGCAGTATTTCTTCCTGCGATCGACAAGCATGGATGATTGCCTGTGGTGATGACGTAGGGATCACCTTTCAAACCATCATAAACTTCAAAATTTTGACTTTCTATAAACCTCAGCATAATTAAGTGATATATGAGATTCGAGAAAACTTATCTGATTAGCTGACGCGAGGTTGGTAAATTAGTCGTGGAAATTCGGCTGACGTCTCGGCGATCCGCCTTCTTCAGAGCATGGGCTTATGTAGTATTAGTCTCTAACGCGTGGCTACATGCGCCCAGGTTCTGAAGAAGGCGAGTCGCCAAAACGTCAGATTGATGGCATGGAGGTCTATCAAAAAGCAATCGCATCTTGGCTGAAACGTGTGAAAAGCGCACAGAGAATTCATGTTGAACAATAATCACTGATGGTACGCTTTATTACCAGTTATAGCACACATTTTTTACGTCATTACTCAGCTGTTCTATCAGATCCGGAATCCAATTGTACCCTAGATGTTATTAGCACTAGAGACTCGCAGGAGATCATCCT
>JAHQIW010006103.1:0-34611 GCA_019055375.1 Parelaphostrongylus tenuis
CACACTTGATTGCTTCGCTGTTCATCGAATGTCCGCATCCCGCGACGTAGTCCCAATGCTTTGTGGTCTTGTGTAGCTATTGCCTCGTTAGGGATGCCATGCTCATAGTGCACACACTCGTGTACCTTGGTCTCATCATCTTGCTTACGGAGGCATACCCAACGATGTCGTATTGCGTTTGATATAGGATGTGTGGGACGTGGTCAGCCCTGATCAGTTCTTGTACTTGTCTTCTGAGTACTTAAGGAAGCCACGAAGTTAAATGGATCTGAGGGACACCCGCGTCTCGTGAGGAAACGTGAAGCACAGGGTCAGTCCCCGAGAAACGCCCTCGACCTGACGTGTGAGTCACGATCTTTAATTAGACGTATGCAGGCTTGCGGCTGTTAGCAAAAAGCAGAGCCAGCCCCTAGAGTTGCGTTCGCGGTTGCGAACTCCTCTAACTCTACGAGAGAATGCTGGAAAGGTGAGGAGTTCATAGGTCCATACAGCCTACGGCTGCGACCGACACATCCCCTCTGCGTTTTCTCGCCTCCACTCGCATAGAACATGGGCAATAATAGCTTTGTCTTACAACAGACAGTGTCAATTCAGCCGACACAACGAGCATAAGTCCTGCAGAATGTACACTAACTGTATTCCTATTGACATGTAGAAATGGCACGGTAGACGAAAATATTATAACAACTCTGAGAGAAAGACTTCAGTATTAAAGCATGGTGCTGACTGGCCCTGCTGGGTCACTACAAAGGTCTATTAATGTATAGCAAGAAGACACTCTAGGAGTTGTTACTCTCAACACGCTTCTTCGTGCACACGGTGTGAGAATATAGCCAGTAGCTTGTTTATTGCCATATATGCATTATCACACACAGCACTGTAGGCACTCCCAGGGAAATGATATTTACAGCCAAAAAAGAATTACATCAGGCAGCGATCGTGACGCGACCGAAAAATCTCGAAGAAATAATGACATACACGCCAATATACCTTACAATCCACAAATCACGAGCAACGAATGAATTGTTGACATAAATACGAATCTCACCCAACCATCTTCCATCAAGTCACAAGATGGTGTGAACTTTACTCACCATACGTGAAATCTCACCCCAACTGAGTCCACTTATTACACTGAACGTAGCAGGTGTGCAGGCATTCTAACTTGTCTTAACTAGAGCAAGAAAATGAGACACATAAATTCCACCATTTAGTTAATGACCGATTCCCTATAACTTCAGCTTTTGCCGAACAAACAAATATATTAATTTAAACCAATACGAAATCTTTGATACTACTCTTCCCTTCTCCAGGGGCAAATCTACAAGAAGACCCCTGTCTTTATGTTAATAACAAACATATGTAATTTCATTATCTCAGTAGCAGTTAGAGTTTATGTCTAGTGATGGCAATGGCCCCTTTTTTACAAGATACCATGGTATAACTACTATACTAGCTGTTAATGTTAACCTATGGTCAGGTCAGGATAAAAATTAGAAATCCTCATGTACATCAACGACCTGAGCACATCATGTGACTGAGTTAGTTCTAAAACGACAAATGTAGGTGAATAAAGTGAGTCACTAAACTATACAGTCTCAATTACTTCATTTCACTGACGTACACACCTAGTTTTATAAGCGATTCATTACAACGGTATCTTAAGATATGTTCAGACCGATACGTGCAACAGTCATGGTTCGGCGCGTCTGGATTTGAGACGCTCGAAGCAATTTCAAATCCCAGTAGAGAAGTAATCAAGTTCAGTTAGGAGAATTAACAAGCCCCCAGTGAACTAGAGCATATTCAGGTGAGAATTCTTAAAGTATCTGAAACTTAAAAGCTTCGATTACATGTGTCAGAGCGCCCAAGGTGTCTTAGCATTCTCATTTTAGTCCAATGGTCTTGCACCATGAAAAGAGTTTAAGCTATCGGTAACGGATGTACATTGGCATCGCTTAACATTAGAGACTTCAACTTGTGCAAATACTGAAGTTTGACACATGCAAATACAAGATCATGTAAAACTATATGCTACAACGCACTCGTGGTAGCTTATAAGAAGGAGATTGACGAGTGCCAATTCTATTTCACATTTTTTTTTTTTTCTTTTTACATCTCAATTTCTTGATGCTAGACCTTCCGTTATTGAAAAATACGTGTCCGCTTTTTGCACACACACGTAGTACCCACTGAACATCTAGTTAGTTTCTTCACATCGTGCAATATGGCACAGCCTGTCCTATTTGCATGGACCTTAGATACTACTAGACAAAAACTTCTAGTTCTAATTAGTCCTGAAATATCTAAAACATGAGTTGGGTATAAATATCGTGAATTGTAAACAATGACCAACGACTTTTGTCAAGAGATTGTGGAATACAGTGTACCTCAATCTGTTAGCGCGTATAGGATAAACCTACGGCGATTACGAAGAAGTTCATGACCTACTAAAGCAATCCATTTTGAGCAATATAATCCTAGACTTTTTGCAATGCGAAACAGAAACCAATATATGGGTCCTATTAATTCTCTTCTTTGAGCAAGTATAAGATCTACTTTTTAAGATATAAACCCACTCCTTGAAGCACTAATGTCTTACCTGTCTTGCAGTTGTAATAATTACAATGAAATCTAGTTCATCTCCGGTCTGTGAGATACGTTAATGGCGGATGTCACCATACAAGTATACCACCAAGACACCTATGAGGCAAGTATTTCTGCAATTGATTAGCCCGAAATTTAAGATACCAAACCCGAACACGCCTATGGTTTAAACCCAAGGCAGGGCCGATACATTTTAAATCGACATCGTGGGCTTAGATGATTGCTACCCTTTGGCTGGCTGAATCTGATCGGTCGTGTTGGAATCCGCCGGAACATAATGCCTAACTGTGCTGTCACACTTTGTTTTGTATTCAACTCATGATTGGATAGAGTGATCTCGCACGGTGGAAAACGCTTCTCTGACTAGTATGCTCTGTCGTCTTATGTTCTTCTACATCTTCTCAGTCCTCTCCTCTCACACCACACACACACCCACACACACACAACCACACCACACACACCGCTCACTCTCATTTACTCAACTTCAGCCTCCTTGTGACCCCGTTTATCTCCTCTTTTCACCCCCCCCCCCTTTTTTTTTTTTCCTTCCCTCTTTTTCCTCCTCCCCTTCCTCCTTTTTTCTCCCTTTTCCTTCTTCCCCTTTCCCGCTTCTTTCCCTCTTCTCTCTCCTCTCACCACACCATTCTAACACATCACCAGAACACAACACCACACCACACCATACTACCACATCTCTCATCTCCTCCTCAGGGCTACTGCCGAAAACCTCTAAGTCAGAGGCACAATCGTGGCTTTGGCTTCCCTCAAGGAGTTGAACAAAAATAAAATCCCCCTTATCAGGATAAGAGGGTGCCTATTCAGTCCCTCCAAGACTTTGGCCTCCTGAAGGTAGTTCCGACGGATGCCAGTTCCAAATGCGCCACTAACTGTACTAGCAAAGATAGGAGGCTCACTGCAAAAGATACAAGGGAGCGAGCATTCAAGGAATACAAAGCATGAATAAGCCTTGATTGGCCCGGCACAATCCTCACTCCAGTTTTTCACTGTCATAGAGACAGAGCTTTAAGCCAATATCCATTGTGGAAGCGGTGTTGTTTGGCAGGATGACTGAAAGTTACTGCTTTACCTGGCTGGGGAGAAAGGCTGTAAATTGCCACTGCTACCCTCACATCAGTAAGCGCCACGGGTAGACGTTGACCGCTCGGGATGTCGTTTCGCGCAAAGATCACTGGTTCCCTCCAGGGCTTTAAGTATCTTCCGGCGATGTGAAGGCACCTGTCACTCCCTTGCCGGAACAGACCCATAATTCTCAGTATTCTTGCACCTGGTCACGGTGAAGTGACGATATTACAATTCGTAAGCAGGGAGCTCCTCTGTCAAGTGAAATCTCCCCGAGGCGCTGATTGTTAAGCCACTACTGCGCAACAGTGGGTTTCCGTGCTTCCTCCATTATCTCTCTGCTCCCTTATCTTCCCTCCCCCTTTCCCTTCTCTTCTGTTATTTTGTCTCTCCCCCCCCCCCCCCCCCTTCTTCTTTCCTTTCCCCCCTAGCAATGGGATTCTCGAGTACCACGACCGAAATGGTACTGGAACCAGACCCGAGCTATAGGTTGGCAACAAAGGAAAGCGTGAGTGGTAGTATATTGCAATGCATTCCCTCTAGTACCGTTTATAGGCTCACCAAGCTGCTAAGCTGACCAAATGCCATCCCTGGCCCCTTGAACAAGTTCTAATAGAAAGAACCTTCTACTGACTATATTCTCTCGCGGCCGATTGTGAGACGATTAAGCTTTGCAAAGGGTGAGAACGAGATTTCAGTTCCGGCCAAGGTTTGAACTTTCCATGTCACTCAAGATTATTCAATGTATAGTTATCAAAATATATCACTGTTTTGAAAAAGACAGTCAAACTGATAATTTTTTCAACTATCATAGAGCTAAGATACTAAGTTGACAAGAAATTTGGAAAACTTTTTCGTTTCAGCTAAGTCAGCCCTCTTTGATAAACCACTGACATGCTGGCTCAAAAGAAAAGTCATCAGGCATATTGAAATTTAAGCTGTGGTCTTAATAAAACACTCGAAACGAAAGATATGATATAATGAATATACTAGCCAAGAGCAATCGAGTGTACAACGCTATATGTTCGATGAGATTTTCAGTGGACATACAGTGTGAAACGTTCGTCGTCGCTAACTCTTAGTGTGGGGACTGGAGCACCCACAGAGATTAGCAAAAGACGAGAAAGGGTAACTGCCCGACTGACGAGATCGCAAGATCGAAACACGTGTATCGGGCTCTATAAGTCAGCCCTCATTAACAGACCACCGACATGCGTGGCTCAAAAAATGATTACCAGGCATTTTTCGTTTCTGTTGATTATTTTTAACGCATTTGAGCTTTTGTTTTTCTGCCGCTTAGAATAGCTTCTTGCGA
Organism: Parelaphostrongylus tenuis; assembly: GCA_019055375.1. Taxonomy (NCBI): domain Eukaryota; kingdom Metazoa; phylum Nematoda; class Chromadorea; order Rhabditida; family Metastrongylidae; genus Parelaphostrongylus; species Parelaphostrongylus tenuis. Next base: position 5,003 of record JAHQIW010006103.1, read on the forward strand.
TTATTTCAATATGTAACACTTATACAACTGTTTAAAGATGGAACTGCCCCGAGAGCAAAAACGACTGATGATGCTCACACAAGTATCGTTGAGTGGCGAAGCAGTACCTACACCGAAACGATACTCGTGTAACATCAGCAATCGTTTTTTGTCCCTCCGAAACACTTCCACCTTGAAACAAATATATAAGCGCAGGAATCTGCTCTTAGCAACCGTAAAAACAAAGACATAATGCACGAAAAATTATCAACAAATACGAAGAAGTCTGGACGAGTTTCTTGCCGACCTTCCACCTATCAACCTTCATAGTGCAAGTGACAAGACCTTGTAATCCAATAAGCTATCGAAAAGTATGATACCTACCCTGATTACGCTCGATAATGGGCCCGGCCGACATCGCTCGATTTCAACAGCACGACTAAACGGTGTATAGAGACCTATAATTGAAGGACACTGAATCTGATCTCGAAGCAAACAAGCATGGCGATAAGAAAGGGATATACGCAGAAAAGACGAACGTGATATTACTTTTTAATTATAAAGAACATACAAAGGAAAACAAGATAACAAAGAGAACAACGAAGCGACAACAACGTAGGTATCAAAAACACGAGATCAGCAGCTTAAAATAGAGAATGAAATACGTTTTCGTCGAGATAGCAGATTTCGATTCATACTTCATTACAACGTAATCCCAACTCTAATCTCGTTAAAAACGGGGATAATTGATCGAATCGGGGAGCCGAGGCCGAGTGGATGTGGTGCTTGTCGCGGAGCGTGTGCGCCGAATTCCACCCACAACACTCCGCAGCAGCCAAGAACGAACGCCATACGGAACCCCACAGCCAGGCTATCCTCCAGATTGCTAGAGGAGGCGCTGAAGCAGTATTGAACGACGTTCAAGAGGAAGACGAAAAACGAACCGAATGCAAGAAGTCTGGAATCCGCACTATGAAAAAAAAAACACTGTGAAGGCGGATAAATAAAATGCCCAGTTAATCGAATCGGTATCGTTAGTTTCATCAGCTTCATCGCCGTCATCCTCCTCTGAGTCGATTGAGGAATTGCGAAATTTCACATATAGATTCTCCTCTCCGGATTCGTCCCACTCGTCTCGGGATACAAAAAAGTTTATCGCCGTCCTGCATGTGTCCAGTAAAAGCCTATGGTGCACACGACCATGTGCAGGTGTTTGTATTCGTGGCTTCGTCAGTGCAACAAAGCAATCCGCACCCAGAGAAGAGCGCAAGCGTGATATGCTTCAAAAGGAAAAAAGAAATAATCCGGAAAAAAAGTTCAACGGAAGGAAAATGACCAGAAAATTCTACATCCGCTCTCGGACATCAAGAAAAAACGTACGTCGGCCAACGGAGGGAATATCCTGCACAAGTGCTGGGCATTGATTCACCGGACATCGCGCGAATGACTCTACAACGGCCTCCACCACTTCTATTAGATTTAGGCCGATATCCAATTGGATAGGGAGGTGTAAAGCTGTCAGTTTACCTGACCAAATCACAATTTTTTTACAGCGTAAGTTCTCCAAGCTGAGAAGGAATCCGACGTGTGCCACCCGAAAAGCCCAGCTAAGAGGATGGATGACCACCGTCTTGGTAGCTACTAGTGGCAAGGTGATAATCTCCCTTGATCCACAAGGGCCGGTGAGTGCTCTAATGTGGTGACGACCTGAGCAAGCCCCCAGTTAGGCTTACCCAGGGGCTCCAGGGAACACAACGGCTGAACCCGAGCAGTCTCCCTGGACTGGGGGTCACACCATCAGAGAAGACGGGCCGTCCAAGTAGTCAAGTATCATCACAATACCTCAAAAATTCTAAACAGACAGACCCCCTCGAGGACTATTCACTGTGTTACAATTATAAAAGTAGAAGTAAGATATGAACAAATAATACGTTCACGGCGCCGTGGCCGAGTGGTTTGTGATGTTCGTCGCAGCGCGCGTGGAGCCGATCTCCATCCCTCAACACTCTCCGTGAGTCAACAACAACGTCCTGTAGAACGCCACAGCATGACTATCCTCGAGATTGAAAGGAGACTCGCTCAATCAATTTCACGTCCTTTAAGCAGAAGACGAAAAGCTAACTGAATGCTAGAAGCACTGGGATCCGTACAGTGAAAAAAAAAACACTGTGATGACGGATCTTGTATATAAACAAATAGATAAGTAGATAAACACATTTGAAATCAGTAGTAGAAAAAACCTTCAGTTCTTTCATCCCACTGGGTTTCAGCCTGTTGACAGCGAGCATTGCCCATTTCAATTGGAACGCTCAATGGCTGATTCCGCACAAAAGTGCTAATTTCGCACGAAATCCGAGAAATTTCCACTTTGAGTAAAAAATAACAGTTCCTTATCGTTTAGGGTTTGAGTCTGTTATCGATAAGAATAGACTTTTTCGAAAAGAACGTTCAAAAGCTGATTTCCAACAACAACTGCTAATTCTGAGAAAAATTAAAATGTAACGAACAAAAAACTAAGAGAAAAAACCATCAGACTATCGATTGCCTTGGAGAAATGAAAGTGTGAACTTGAGAAAAGCAGTACTGAGTACAAATCATTAAGACATCGTAGGAAATGAGCGTTCTCCTCCTTCACAAAAACATCTATTCGAAAAAACTCCCGGAGTGTACAGAGAAAAATACGGTTGAAGGAACAGAAGAAACCGAGAGGATTTAACGAAACAGAGAAAAAAACCCTTCTAATCGATTAACAAAAATCGCTCATTGCCTTCCGAAATAGGCTTGGCTTGGCGTTGTGTCGTCAAATAGAAGTTGTTCAGTGAGATCACGTACAAAGCGCGGACACGACGACGACGACAGGCAGACCTGTCTAGTGCCCTCCGTATTATTTCTGAAATCCAGGTAGACGAGACAGGGGCCCTCCTTATATTGATTCACTATATGCGTTCCTTCCATGACGTTGAGATCACTCACGATAAATTACCCATTCCTTCAGTTTATACTGGAATCCTTCGATGAGAGAAATAACGGGAAGTGAGGAGGTAGAGAGTGAGAAAGAGGATAGAAAGAGAGGGAGAGAGAGGAAGAATGAAAGAGGGGAGACAGAGGGAAAGACAGGCAGACAGACAGACGAGAAGAGAGAGAGAGAGGGAACAATGTTCAGAGCAAGCAAGTCTGTCTATTTACCGTACTATTCTCTGCTGAACAGCCTTTTCGTCAGGAAATGGAGCCACAATGACCGACGAGAATCCACAGTCGACAACCAAAGCACAATGAATGTTCCCACATGAACTCTCTAATGCAGTGAACCCTCAAGGCTGAAAGAACAAATTATGGGCAAATTATGCGGATTTGGGACCGAATAGCGCAGTGGTTAGAGTTGTAGAGTACAGTAAATCGGTCGAATACCTTGAGGGACGCCTGAGTTCGGCTACCTCGCAGATGGCAAAAAGATTCACACCACTAATGTGATCATAGGGGGGCCGTGACCGAGTGGTTTGTGATGCTAGTCGCGGCGTGTCTGGGTTAAGCTGCCACCCCTCCATCCCAGCTCTCTCTAGCAGTGCATAGCGAATGCCCTATGAAGCGCCACAACCTGGTTATCTTTGACGTGGCGAGAAGACGGACTCAACCAGTATTCTACTTCAAGAAGACGAAAAGATGGATTGAATGCTAGAAATACTGGGATCGGCAGTGAAAACTCTGTGAAGACCCTTAGTAGATCTCTTAGCGGATGTGGAAACAATTATCAGCAAATGAGAATATTTTATCAACCATCAAACCCAAGCCGCAATATTAACGCAGAAATGAAATAATTCTTGATTTTTTTGTCGCTTGTAACCTTAGAAACGCTGGTGAATTACGACGTGAAGTTTTACCTTTTGCTTTGAACCTTGGCTGAAAGTTATGCTATTTTAGTAGCACCTGGACCTTAAAGTCTCCAATGTCTGGAATAAGACAGTTTGGACCAGTCAAACTACTCGAAAATCATCTGTTAAGTAGAACTCAAGGGTGTGCTCGTAGATTCGCTTTTCACGTCTGATTAATACAACGACAGACTTCTGGTACTAAAAAGCACTGGAAAGATAGTCATACATGCCAAAAGGTACCTTAACAACCCCTATTGAATGAGGGTACATTGAATAGACATCTTATCGTTTGCACTCTAGCCGTTCATCAGCAACAATTTCACGTTTCCCGTCCGCCTTTGCCCTGACTGTACAGTTTAGTAAAAGTTTGGAGAAATGAGGCTAGAATATTCTACGAGGCGAAGCTTCAAATGACTTAAAAGTCGTAGCTCGACTCAGTGTCACGGCCTGTTCTAAATCTCATTGTACTAGGTTTCTGAAACTACTTGCGGTTTATGTATTGTTGAAATGTACCGTTTAATATTAAAGTAAATTTTCTAGATAAATATGGCTGTGCTACACATCACTCTAATACGCATTTCTTACTCTGTTTTGTTGCTAATGACGTAATACTTGCTGCCCAGTGTTAACTTATTTCGGACCCTGGAAAGGATGTGTGTTGGTGCAAACGTAGTTGACGTTTCAAACATTGAATTCAAAGTGACTCGTAAAGCAGCACAGACGACTCACGACACTAATAATGCACTTGGTCCAACAAATGTTAACGGACATGTAGTACAATGGGGTTCAAGAGATTTCTTGAAGGAAGCGTATTTCAGCAATACACAAGCCGTGATTATTTTTCTACCAATCTCATCAGAAATCATGGGAAAAGCAATTTTCGAAACTAATCCTCCTAAAATCACATGAGATATTACAGAACATCTCGACGTCGACTGATCTACCATTCTCGCTATTTGAACGAATAGCTGATGGTTATTGCGGATTCAGCACGGTCTGAGATCGCTGTTACTTTGGCATTAACCTAATATAACCACTATTGTTGAGAATCACTGACTCGTGTTCTTTATAGAAGGAACTAAGTAAATTACAACCTAATAGATTACCGAAGTATTCACGATGTTTGCAATACAACTAACATTGAAACCCTTTAATTCGAAGCAAAACCTGACCTGCCTTTTCAAGCGACTGCAGCGCAGATACAACAGAAAGCTATCAAAAAGATAACAGTCAAACAATAAGTTTTATTCTTAGGTGTATTTGGTATATAATCACCGACAGCGATCTTTTCAATGGAGAACTACAACTAAATAATTTATATTGAGATATGAGCAGAACGCGAAATCTAAAGCGGACCTGCACGCGAGCCAGATAGAGTAATCGCGGGTTGGAAGCCCAGCCGAGGTTGTTTTAATTTTTTGTAAGATTTAATACCTTTCCGATTCTATCTCACATCGTTGCCTGTTGTGGAAAAGAGTAAGCAAAAGTGATTCCTGCATTATCAAAAAAGTATCTATGTAGAGGCTACCTTCCGACACACCTCGAAATCACTACAAGCGAGCTAACGGTTTACATGTTGGGTCCAGAAAAAAAAATATTGATGACATTTAAACTAGTGGGTCAACATCCAGCTATAAGATTAGCTGCTTCATTAACGTGCTGGATATCTCCAAAATGGTGATCTCGTTCAGTATTATCACAAACAAGAGTCAAAAAAGCGATCCGATTCTACATGACAAAATTCACATAATCTTTGGCATTCTCCAGTTTTCATCACTCATTTAGAGCCAGTTGCAAAAAATATCTTGAAGTATCTATGAGTTCAAGAAGAAAATCACCTTGTCAATTTGAATGGAAGTCTAACAGCATTTATATCCGTCCTATCTTTCGTATAGATGATATATGTCAAGGGTAGTTCTGCGAATAACAGGCAGCACTCAAACTACCCAACTCTTTTGTCTCTTCCGGTAGCAAAATTGCATACTAATACAGAGGTTTTGAAGTATACCCTGCGATGTAGAGTGATGTGCAAAACATGGTGTGCAAAAGAAAGAACGAAAAAAGAAAGAATGGAGTCAAAATGGACATCAGTAGTGCAACGGGTTAGAGAACGTGTTCACGTACCGAGTAAGATGTGGGTTTAAGTCCACCTGGCGCGAAAGTTTTGCACATCACTCTACATCAAAAGTTATATTTGGAAATACATACCACCGCTAGAAGCGTTTTAAACACTAAAAAGAATTCCATTGAAGCAGAAGTGTTAAGTAGGACGCATATAGTACCCCCTACTAGAATAATGATCAAAAAACCCATTACGGCTTTACTCCATCAGTTCGGCAATAGTTCGAAAGCGATCGAAAACTCTTTGTATTACAAGTTCACTGTATAAAATAGAGCATTTTGCTATTGAGAGTATTGCTATACAATTCAGACTCAGAAAATATTGTCATAACGATGGAGCTGAAACCAACTACTGAGCCGTAGGCACCAGGTTCTCTAGAGGTACACTGTCGATACTCGATTATCAGATAACAGATGTAAAATGTTACCACGATCTGCCATTAGCTCCACTTCCACTCAAATTGGCTTCATTTTGGACAAGCTTTAATCTCATGAAGAAAAAAAGCACGCATGACTTTATGGTCCGTAAAAATCGTCAAAAAGGTTATAATTGTGAGTTGGAATGATAAGCAACAGGTTTCGCCACACCACTATTCAATTCTTTGAAGACGATTGGAGGAAATTCTGGTTATTCTGCCCCATCATAAGAACCACCATACCTTCATTCAGTTAACCAAAAGAGAATACAAGTAGGTCTATGTTTCTTTGTCCCATCATGAGAAGAACCCCGACGAGGTTGAAACAAGTGGTAGTAAAACCTCTTTAACGACACCTTTAAAAACCCAGATCGAAAAATCCAGTAATTCTTTCACAATCAGTTACATACAGTACATGAAACGATTATGAATATTTCAATGCAGCATCTAAAGAAAATCGCTGATCTGTGAACAAAACTCTTAATGAAGTTTACACCGTCACCAAGACATCCTGATGACATATTTCAAGCCTTTCATGAGGTCTGTTATGGCACTTAGAGAGAATAATACACATATTTCGCTCCTTGCAGCCTTGTCATTGTACAGTGCCTTTCCTCCGAGCCAATCCCTTTCGCGGGAGAACCCCATTAGATGAAGGATTTGTCGACGAACAGCAAAAATGCAATTTCAGGATCGCTTCAAAAAAAAATCTGACCAGTGTCCCTAATTGATCGTAGAAGTCCGATAATGATGTAGTCAATATTGCCGAAGTGATCCATGGCATCGATTGTTTTTAAAACCTCGCAATGAACATTCAATATGAATTTTTGAGAATGTTCAAAGCCTTAACCGAGGTTGGTATGCCAGGGCTAAATACGCGTGTTTCGGAGGTCTCGCCCCCTCGTCAGTACTCACGCCCCACATTGAGCCCTGCATTATAGCAAGGAGGGAGACTTATGTGGTGATAGCACAACGTGCAATGACACTGTGGTATCACTACCTTTTCAGTCAATGGATCGCGGCTGGTAGATACAAAATTGATCCATGGCATCGATTGCTTTTGAAATTCGTTATAAATACTCAACATGAATTTTTAAAAATGTTCAAAGCTTTACCCGAGGTTGGTAAGCCAGGGTTATACACGATTGTTTCGGAGGTCCCGCCCCCTCGTCAGTAGCCCACGGCCCACATAAAAAACTGTCGTTGCCGTGCATCAATTTTGTACTTATCAGCCGCAATCCATTGACTGAAAAGTGATGATAGCATAATATCATTGTATATCGTGCTATCACCACGTACAATGCAGGGCTTAATGTGGTACGTGGGCTACTGAGCGAGACCTTTGAAACACGCGTGTATAGCCCTGGCGTATCAATCTCGGGTAATGCCTTAAACAACCTTAAAATGTTATTTTGGAAGTGTTAAGGGTTTAATGTTTTAGGATAATCTTATTTTGATTTATAGCTCACGAAACGAAATAAAGTTATGGATATGAAGGAAATAAATTATGGGTGATGCTATTGACGATGCTCTCGGTGATGAGATGGATGACATTGGAAGTGAGCAAATTGTCAACCAGGTTAGACAGCACCATTCATTTGTGTGCTACCACTTTACTAGATTGTGGACGTATTTAGTGGGTCTGATCGCTCCCAAGTTAATTCTATATATAGATTCCTCCCGAGCTGGGCAGTTAGCTGAGTGAAAAGATGGCCGATCTACTGAAAACTGGTGGGCAGATTGGTGTCAGTACGGTTGAATAAATCAAGTAACCCTCTGCTGGAGGGAGCAGTGATACGATAATGATTTACAAGCACAGCTGAATTGTTACGTCTAGAATAGTTAGATGTCGTCCATATCACCTCTAACCTATTTGTCCATTTGCTTGATACGTTGTGTTGATCATACGTTGATATCTGTCACAAGTCAATTCTTTCGATTTTTATTTATCCTTAGATTGTAGCTTTGAGTTTCATCATGGGATACATGTGCATTGTATTTTTGTAATATTGTAAAGCGTCCATAATTAGGGAGACTTCACCACTACTAACATAGAAGTTGCGTCTCACTCGTGTCTTATCTCATTCTAACTGGTAGTTGGTGGTTTTCTTGCTATCAGTTTGTGTGGGTTTCTTTCTGATTAGAAGAAAACAAATGAAAAATTGTTTTCATAAGGCTGGAAAAGAACCTGTCATAGAAGTGTTAGCAACCATGCAAAAGCTGAGATTTGTGGCTATAGCCCTCCGTCTGCCAATTTCTCAAAATATCCCTTATAGCATTGTAACATTAGAAATAAAATCGTGTTTCATGGCCCATCTGCTTTTACTCTTATCTCGCTTATAATTCGCTGGACAAAACTCATTCCTTAGAGTGCTAGTACTCAAACTATAGCATAAGCTTCGAAAACTCAAAAATTTGCTTGCTTTTCGAGAAGCTCTTCTAATCTTCTGATCTCTGTTCTTTGATTTGTGCTATAAACCGCACCGGACAGAACTCTTTCTTTGGACTATCAGTAATCATTTGATAGGGTAATGTTCTATGATTCCAACGATACGCTTATTTTCGAAATACGGTATAGCAGAAGAATGAAATCGAGTTTTACATTTTTGGTAACTTTGCTTACAGGCCATTCGAGGCCGTGACAGGGGCGGGGAGAGGGAGATGATCGATATTTTTTTATTCATTTGGGGCATTTCCACCGCTTCGAAAGAAAAGAAGAAAAGAAGAGCACTGAGACTACAGAAATTTTTCTACACATTAATATGCTTTTCGGCTTCGGGTCAATTATACGCGTGGTTAAAATGAAGAAAAAGGCGAGTGGGGAGCATAATTTTGATTTGGATATTCCAACTTTATGTGGGTGTTTTGAAAGACAGTTGGGTGGTAGCTTAAATTAACTTTTAAATAGTTACTAGCACTACTATGAAAAGTTTCTCTTCATAAAAAAATCCGGTTTCCATTTGTGCGGCTTTCTACTTCGAAGCTATGGATCCATCTATAGGATGTTGTATACCTACCTTCACAATTGTTTCTAAGCATAGGCAATTTTATTATCTCAGTGCTTATCAAAATGATATCAAGGTTAAGTGGAGGGAATGTCTTATAAGATTTCCGATCATCTGAGTGACATGCGATCCATATGGAGAATGTGGCTCTGGACTTCGGTATATCTGTAACTAATCAGTATAAAACGACTAGAATTCCGTGATAATCAACAATAATATGTGGGTGTTGTAACTCGTAGTGCATCAGTAGTGGTGCCGCTCAATACGCACGAGACCCTGGCTATACGCAGCATTAGACAAACCAGAGCTGTCATCTCTGCGGAGCTGAGGCATTAAAATCAGAGTTGTCTAGCAACCTTCATTCGCTCCATAGGACCTGGCAACGCTCTAGCATGTCCATTTTGAGATTCAACAAGAATCATCTGAGTCAGTATTTAGTAGTATTCCTGAATAAGATTGAAAATCCTCTCGAACTCAAGGTGTTGTCCTAAAATCTTCAAGAGTAATGAAATCGAAGATACGAATAGAATAGTGGAAATAGTAGCATTAGCACGAAAGGTAATATCTAGTCATGCAAAATAGATTTTGAAGAGTACATGAGTTCAATTATTGTGATATATGGGGATTTGGGTTTCAAGATCTCATGAGGCGACTTTTTAGTCGTCAATATGTGCAGCACAGACAACTAAGCAACTGAACAACATAACAAAGTAAGAACGCTGAATTATTGCTAGTGTAATAGATTGCCAGATCTGTATCCAGTAACTGTAGTTTTTCATTAGATCGGTATTTTCAAACCAAAATTGGAGATGGGGAATTTTGAAGGGGCAGGTTTCTGCCAACTGGCATGTTCATGTAATTTTCACTCAGCTCCACAGTTGATCAAGAAAAATCGAGCGGCTTGGAGAGCTTTTGAGAGCATCAAGGTGCATTGAAAAGAGCAAATAGCAGCCGACGTACTTTCTACCCTACGCTTTTTTTTTTTAGTTCAACATGCGCATCATAAACGTGGTCGCTATATGAGCTGGATGAAGGTCACTCAGCGATATCAAACGTGCAGTAGAATGGTTGAAGCAAAGAGTATCTCTCATGTCACAACTAAGAAAGGAAATCGAAAGTTCAAGTTACTTCAGTGACTCAAAACGCCGTGCAACACGTAACTACCAGAGACCAGATGGCCCGGATAAGTAATGTGTTTCATTAACCATCAACATTTTACAACAATTTAAGAGGCACTGCGTTCGAATTCTCTGATACTACTGAACTCACTAGAAAGGTCATTGAGTCAATGATCAGATTTTGTCACTGAGACACGAAGAGAAGGATATGATGGCTTACTGATCCTTCCAATGAAGTGAACCTACTGGGCTACTTTTGCACCGCATCAAAAGACAATGTTTATTAAAGCCTACTCGAGTCGCTCGACGATTATCGAGAGATACATGATGCAGGAAAGACACTCTAATTTCCCAATGCATTTGTGAGTTGCTCGTTTATTGCTTTGTTTGTATACAGTACTTCAAAACCACAGAATTACATTTTCCATTCTAAACAAGTGCAGCTGAATTCACTTCTTAGGAGACGGTGACAACTGCCGTAGAGAATTGTGTTGCAAATGGAGCCGATGATAACATTCGAAGCGCTCTATTCACTACACTTTGCCACATGTCCCTGCTCCAATTCGCCATGATCACGTTTGTGCTCTAAAGTGTTTTCCCTCTAATACAAAGTTACATTTTGAGAAATAAAGCAAATGATACAGCGATTGATCCTGAAATTGAGAAGTGCTTTGGGTCAATGGACATTAAATGAGCAGCCATTCCTGTTTGGCACTGATTCATTTTTTTGCACATGGTTGTTACCGTATTGCTGATGATGACGCAGTTCTTCTCTTCCATTGAGGCGTCAACTGAAACGTCTTCACTTGAACACACTTTCTTCTTTTCATTCATATGCCATACAAATGTGGGCACTTTTCTTATTGAGGTTTTCATGCGCTTTTCGACTCTACTACAAGGTTTACTGGAGAATACCATTGAACTGGAAATTCGTTTTCCTGCATGTTTCATACAGATATTGGTTTTTGTGAATGTTATACAATGCGAAGTTTATTTTATGCGCTTTCGTATAGTGTAATTGCCTTAAGATGTGAATTGCATCGGCGCCGATATCATTATCTGTAAGGGGCTCGCTTTGACCAAAAGTCACGTGCTACTAATGAGCCTTAACATGATAGTCGAAAAGAATCCGCCTAAGTGCCATATCAGACCTCATGAAAAACTTAAAATATGTTGTCAAATGTAAACTGTGTTTACGAGAACTTTTCAATATTATAATTTCAGATGTCGAAACACTGCTTTCGACAAATCTACATGCTTTCGAACGTTCACGTAGTGTTGTCAAATGGCCACGAAAGTGCTGTCGAACACACTACGCCACACTGATCCAAAAAAATTTAAACACAGCGAATCTGACCTAGAGGTCAGTCGTGAACTCTCTTCGGCTACTGATGACGATGAATTTTAGGTTTCACCTACAATCAAATAAACACACGGCTTCTTGAGGATCCGCAGCAGGATCATGTGTAAGCATCTCAACTATTGTGGAATACTGGGCAGATCGATCATAGAGACTCGACAAATTAATAGCTCATGAATTGAGCGGCAATCAAAAACCGCTGTCTCAATGAACTGTCAGCACATATTATGCACGAATCATTTTACGAACATGTCTTGTCCATCGACCAGAATTGGTTTGCTGAAACAAATGTTGACTACTGAATCACAGTTGAACTGCGCCGAAGCTTTGTTGTGCTTCTCAAAGATATAAGTCATCAAAGAAGGTCATGATGACCGCTTCGAGGTCTGGTGGTATTTTTATCCACCACTTCTTCCATTGCTCTGCTCAAATGATTACGATGAGGAACTGTGCCTGATAAGTCAATAAAGCGCTGGTGAAACTCTTAGGTTTTGTGTCATCCATTTGTACACAGATAGATACAAATCCTCCACGATAACACGCGAAATCTCCTCGTATAGCTACTAATTGAACATTGGATGAGCTCAGCTACGAACCTTTGTCTCATCAGTTATCGTCGCTAGATCTCTCGCCTACCGGCTAACACTTCTCCAAGCATTTCAAGAACTTCCTGTTTCAATAGTATTTGCAAAACCAAGGCCGAAACACTTCCTTCAACGATTTAATCGCCTTTTGAAGAACAACCCAAACTTTTGACATACGGTATGAGTTGAATTGTTTCTCCGTCTCGAAAATTTTCAGATTTCAATGATCTCCATTTTGACTGATGATCTTTATTTCAAGCTGAGATATAAAGAATGAAGTTTTTGTTGTTGATCGACTTTTAAGAGAGCTCAATACACTCATCACTGCATTTTCAAGTTTGATTGCTCATCAGCATTATATGATGAATTGTGGTAGCTTAGTGATGGGTGGTAGGAGGTCAACTCTGCTATGTTGCCAGGCAAGTCTGAGCCTATCTGCCAACTTCACAATAAAGAACTTAATGAGATACGCGGTTTTGAACCAAATACGACGGGTATACACGGGTGTATTAAAGGACAGTTCTAGTCATTGCACAACACGCGCTCAGCTGACATATTCCACTTCAAAACACAGATGAAGTTCTACATCAATTCACAGCAATCCTAAAGCATTCTAATAAGATTGCACCTTAATATGCTATCACATTTGAATTCAGGAAACGGTGGTTGTTACACTCTTTGTTGAATTGTAGCTTCCTGAAGTGATAAATAGTTCGAGAACCTTTCATATAAGCACCTACCGCCCCCTACAACTTTCTCCTTAGTCATATAATATTCGAGAGAATTACACCCATCCGAAATAGTTCATGGGAGTACTGAAAGACTACTTTACTCTCAGGCTAAGAAAAAGAATGGAAATGTTTTCTTTTGTATTTATCACAATGGCACTGCGAATAATCTCAGCATACTTGCTTAATCAGAAACTAACTTTGATTGAACAATTTTAGCAATTATTTATAGAATCTCGACAATTGGACTACCCATTATGCCCGAGGAATGCTTTCGCTTGGTGGCCGCATGTAGTGGCGCACAACTCTGTGTCAGCTTCAAATGATCAATTCGGTTCATCGTTGGCTTGGAAAATTTTTACACTTGTGAACGTCTTCAGCTATTAATGTCTATGAGTTCAGGGCAATTTGAGGAAAAAAACCACACTTCCAAAAAAAAAAAGCCCAAACGAAATAAGACAACTATGGAGCGATACTGAGAATGTGCTAGTCTGTAGTTAACAGCGATCAATCCTACCGAACACTTTGAGAAGACGTCAGTTAGTTTGGAACTTATGTATAACTGTCTATGCACAGCGGCAAACTATACAGTTTGTACGAGCGATTGAAAAGTAATTGCATGAGATCGGGAGAACTTGAATTCGAGTGGAACACTTCACTACTAACACACATCGGACAAGACTGCATAGTGGTAGATTTTGAAATAAGGGTCGATATGCTCAAGCAGAAATCCAATTCTTCAGGGCGCGGGACCTTAAGGCATTCTGAATAGAAATGAAGAACTCAAAACTAAACAAAAGATGAAAAGCTCCACTTTTACTCGTAATTTCAAAAACATCTCCTTGCTGTACAGCCAAAGCATTCTGGGTAATTACCAAAAATCTAGAAGTGAACGGAAGGTTAGAAAATCAGCAGTGTGCGATTTTTGTTGCTTAATTAGAGTCTTTCTCCGTTTTGCAAAAATTTTTTGGTTTTTTTATATCAATTTGGTACAACGCGATTTTCCTTGTTCGCTCATGCTTTTGGTTTGGGTATATTTGTCAAGTATAGAGAGAAACGCTGCTCTAAATGCTGGTCAAGAATATTCATGCATACATACATATTTATTTATGTCTTTTGTAGGAAAGAAGCTAGTTTCTTTGCATTTATACCGTTTCTGACATTTAGCCAGTTGTAATAAGTTATAAAAAGGTAGTTACAGTAAGATCTTCAAGATTTGGTATTTCTCATTGTATACAATGCCCAAAATCATCAAAGTGCTTAAAAATCAAAATACAATGACTATTTTGTAATTATGATTATGCATACTGCATGCAACACAGTTCCTTGGTTACTTTCGATAATTTTTAGATCTACCCATTGATGTTGAGTGACGTGCAAAACAAAATTATTTAGAACCTAGTACCTGTCAGCGTGATCTATCCATATCATACCGTTGACGGTTGATCGCTGACAGATAGATGAGTTGTAAAAGAGAGTGATGGCAAAACAGGCTTCGCTGGTCTAAAGTTAGAGCACACACCCTTGTTTACGGTGAAATGCAAGTTCTAGTCCCGCCTGAAGCAGAAGTTTTGCACATCATCTAAATTAATGGGTGTAATTATAACATCACACCACCGCTAGAAACGGCTGAACAAAAAAAAATTCCTAGATTTCTAGTGTCCTTCAAGAGTTGCACATTACTTATAATAATAATAGGACATTTTCTCCTATCTTTCTATGGGCACTACTCTTTTTTAAGGCTCACATATACTTTATATTGAACGTAATTCGGCGTTGCAACTTTTGCCATCGAACATGCTTAGCTACTGTCAAGGCCACTCTCTGCAGCTCCTTCAGGTTCTATGAAATAACGCATATTTCTTGTCTGTTTGTTATTATCACTCAGCATTCGCTGTCGTCGGTGTGCCTTCGGAAGTGAGTCGATTGAAGGGTTTGCCGGTCAATTTGATCTTCCATAGCATTAACTAGGAGGAAAGTTTTCAAACTTCGACCAATATTGCATTGTATTTTCTCAGACACATCAAGAGAACAGTGATAAAGGAATAATCGGTAAGTGGTCAGCCCTCAAGAATCAGGTTTAACACTTTGATGACCATCGGAGGTTTCAAGTAGTTAAAACTCAAGTGCAAGAAGCCAACGACTTCTACGAACAGTAAATATTCGATATATGGGAGATGGTTATATAATGTAGAGACATGTGTATGGTAACTGGGAGAATGATAAGTTGGAGGAGACGGTCTCAGTTTGATAAAATAGAAGAGAAAAAAGCGCAAAAGGAGTTGAAAATGTGATACTTTTACAAGATCGCCGTAAACCCGATGACATGTAAGGACTGTCAGGATGCATGGCGTTTTTCTTACTAAATTTACCTAATGGAATCTCCTCCACAAAATCCTATTTTTCGGGACGGCGAAGCGCATTGAGCATCTAAATTTTACTATTTAATTGTCAAGAAAGCCTGCTATGAAGTTCGAACAAGATGTTAAGTGCTTCAAAAGCTAGGCGTAATTTCTCCTTGTTGGTACTGTATACTAAGAACACTTCTTGATAGAAATTCTACAACATAGGGAGAAAAAGTGCTCCACAAAATGATAAATTCAAACTCTATCGAGGCTTACTCCTACTTAATTTTGAAAAATCCTCCACGTAACTTTTTTTGGAAGTCATTCCTAATAAAAGATGTGTATTAGAATTGCACTCTTAAAATGCACAAGAAAAGAATGTTAGGAAGACCGACGTACGCAAAATTAAACGACGGGACTCTAGTAATTTTAGGAGAAGAATACCCGTCACGAAATGTCGGCGGTGTAGGCTTTGTCGTTCACCCGTCCATAACCCATCACGTCAATTCTCATGAAATTCTTTCCCCTCGCTAGCCATCCTGTGGCTCCACCTAAAGCGCAACAGAAACATCAATATCATCAACTGCCACGCAACGCCCGACTCAGCTGGCGAACACAAACTGTATGCATATTATTATCAATTGGACGGAGTTATTCGCAGTGATAAATCATATTACAATTTCATTGTTAGTGACTGCAATGTCAGAATAGGGAGAGCAAACGAGATCGAATGCAGGACTGGAAAGTTTGGATTAGGAAAAAGAAATCGAAACGGGAACCGTTTTGCAAGACTCCTGTATGAAGCACGTCTCCTCCACGGAAATTCACTTTATCAGAAGAAACAACACCGTCGCTGGACATGGGAGTCGCCTAATGGCACGACAAATGCGAAGATCGACCATATACTTATACATAGAAGATGGGTGCATATTTGACACGTCCGTAGTCCCATCATTCTGTACAGAGTCCGACTACCGCCTTCTTCGCGCGAAGATGCGATTCAGTCGCACGCTGGAAAAGAAGTCATGTCATCGATCGAGAAGGAATTGTCAAGCCGTTTACTGCGAAGACATTCTTAACGAAATCCTGTCCAACCATGACTGGAGGATAAAGGAACGTTTGACCAAAGATAACGAGCTGCTTGTTAAAAGACTTAAAAGTTGTGCAGAGTCCGCTTCAATTACTCAGACAAGAAGTTCAGGTCGCATTTCCACTACCACTATGAAGTTGCTTTAAAAGAGAAAAAAATTGAGGTTTGATTCTAGAGCAACACACTTAGCTCTAGTGGTAATGAACTTTAGCTGCAGAAGAGCTCTGCAGGAGGATCTTCACCGGTACAGGCAGGAAAAAACTGTTGGAAGCAGCACAAAGAGATCCAGTTTAAAGAAATGCCGTCGAAACTTGCACCAATAGTGTTCCTCTCGCAGCCTTGATGAGTGGAGATGGGAATGCTAGAACATTCCGCCATGACATGAGATTGATAACGGAAGAATTTTACACCAATCTTTTTCGTTCCGTAATCCCCTTCCAGGACCCCGAAATCCCCGCTGGAGAAAAACCACCCAGGATTTAACCCGCTGAAGTACGTGCTGCGATAAAAAGCATGAAGAATTGCACACTCGCTAACATCACCGCCGACTTTCTAAGAGCTGGAGGCCATAATCTACATGTGTTACTCGCTACACTATGATATCCTATCTTCAAAAGGAAAAGATTCCAGACCACTGGAGGATTTTGCGCACAATCATTCTCCATAAAAAGAGTGACCGAAGGGATCTTCGTAATTATCATCCAAATTGCTTGCTAAGTGTGTTCCACAAGCTCTTTTCGAGGTATATTTTTCCGCATACCAAGAACTTTACATGAGGCTCAGCCTATTGAACAAGCAGGATAACGTAAAGTATTCAGCTGCATGAGCCACATCCAAACCGTATCACGGGTCATTAAAGTCTGTCGGGTTTATCACATGCTCTTAATCCTAACATTTGTCGACTATGAAACAGTGTTTGATAGCGCCAAAACGAATGCAGTCCTACCAGCTCGTCGATCAAGGAGTGGATCCGTCTTGTTTAAGAACCTCGTCAGACTGTTATTGAAACTGCATCACAAAAGCAGCTTTTTATTGACATTTAACTGTACCCATCGGTAAAGGAATTCGACAGGGCGATATGATATCGCCAAAGGTGTTCACCGCCGTGCTGCAGTGGGTAACGAAGTCGCTCGATTGGCACGAGAAGGGCATTCGAGTTGATGAAAAATTCATGTCACATCTCCGTTTTGCGAACGACATCGTCTTTTTTCTCGAATTGTACCAATGAAGCAGAGACGATGTTGAAGGAATTGAACGAAGCCGGAAAGAAGACTGGATTGCGTATCAACAGGATGAAGACTCAGTTTATGAAGATCCCATGGTGCAATGGCGATGAAGTCGAAATGGATGGTTTCTCTGATTGCAGAAATCTACTCGTATATGTACCTAGGGCGATCACTGAATATGGTAAACAACATGAAGGATGAACTAGATAGAGGGGGAGGGGGAGCAGTATGGGCCGCATTCGGGCCTCTCAAAGAAGCCGCCTACCAACTAACGGACCCAGAACTCCGTGCCCACCTTTTTCGATTCAAACGGTCCTCCCGCGCTCCCCGGCGCTTTGCTGCACAGCTGAAACGTCAGCTGCCAGTATCTTTCAGATCACGGTATGATACTCGCAACAGCCACCATACCATGCTCCAATTGGACCACCGTCATGGACGACTGTCGCGCAGCAAAGGGACGGATGGAATTTGTGCTGAGGTCCGCACAACTAGTTAGAAAGGACCGCCCAAGTTTACTAGTAAGCATTCAAGTACTCTTACAACGCCATCGACTGAAATGTGGTAAAAGAGTCAAAAAGATGCTGTCATGTCGGAGTCGTAACTTTCGCGCTGAAAAGTACGGATTTTTAGGATAACTGAGTGATCTTTTTGCAAGGAACTCCCTTAAATAATAATTTGTCTCTTCTCAGCAATAAAGTTTTTTTAGAATCTTAAATTCAGGAGATAACTGCCAGCAAAGCTCTCTCTGAAGTTCAATGAGCGGGCTAATCACACGGAAAACTAATGCGGTTTCTTTGAAAGTAAAGCACAGCATGAGAGTTTCTCACAGAATTAGCTTTGCACGTAATTAACACTTCTCAAACTATCTGATGACTAAAGAAAAGCAAATGAAATTCAAAAAATGTTCAAAAACACTTCGAAAAAAGCTCCTTTTTGCAAGGACGTGTTTTTCTCACAGGAACATCAAATTTTCCTACACTTAGTCACTATTTTGCAAAATTAAAAAAGGTTTCTTGTGCGATTTATTATTTTGAGCGATAGAATGCCTCTAACGCATAAAATCTTATAAACACCAGTAATCTCTATGCGAAGTACGAACAAAGCACGAATTCAGTGAGTTTGAAGCTTGTATTTTTTTTTCGCTCTTCCAGCACTCTAGACTAATCTTTCAAAAATCAATAGAAGCATCAAAATTTTCGAGATTAGGCCTATCGAGTGACTGGTGAGAGTCCACCGAAAAGCTTTTTACAACCCTCAGTCGAGCAAACAAGCAGTTTTAGTGCGAAACATTTTATTTTCGATGCTACAGCGTAATAAAAGGCTTTTTCAGAAGTCAGTCTATTTTTGAAATCGCAAAGATTTAGGCCCATAAATGGTGACCAACAGTTTTAAAGAGTTTTGTTCAGCGAGAAAAGCTGTCAAACATTCCCTTCTTCTCGCCGATCCGCACGGATTAACGAGACGACCTTAATCACCGATCCATGTGAACTCTGCACGCTTGTTCCCTACTAATTTTAAGAAAAAGTGAGCATTCCAAACAAAACAGTAAGTGCTAGAAGAACTCGTTCACAGCTCGACTGGAGCTTAAATCACGGGATTTCCCGCAAACTTACGGAGTGTTTGGCTGGTGCATTACAATAATAATATTATAATATTGAGAATAATAATATAATATCAAGAATAATGCTTGTAGTTATACTAGGAATAGGTATAATAATAACAGTAATGATAATAATAAAAATAATCGTAGTGTAACTAAGCAATAATAATAGTGGGAAATATAGTAACAGTAAGATGGTAATAATCCGAAATATCCTATGCAGTGCTAATGCCTGCTAACGTTATATGCCAAATCTACCGAAAATATTGTAAAACACGCAAGCTTACGATTATCAGTTGGCGATTTGTCAACAAACACTAGTTTGCATTCTAGGGGGTCATAGCTGACTTGAATAGTGAGCTGATCCAAAATCATTGAAATCACCGCATCAGGAAGGAGTGCAGCGCGACCTTGTCGATCGAGTACATCAGTGACCTGAGTTGAAAAGTTTTTCACTACATGGCATATGTCTTGTTCTTATTTGGCAATCAATAAAATCACATAGAGCATGTTGTTCAATGCGCTAATTTGAATGGCTGAATTCCAAAAAATTATGTTCCAAGTTATTCTAACTTACTGCTTGCATTACAAGACGTGATACAACTACTTTCGCTGCATCTGCACTCGGTGATATCATAGGGACTTGGGCACGCACAGTTCTTTCACCAGAAAAAGCCATGGCTACTGGCAACGAGAAGCCGGTAACGTTGAAGTTTCTGGTGCTTCCTGCATAAAATGTTCGAGTTTTAAAACATCAAAGACGATTGAATTTTTCACGCCTTTTTGAGAAAGTAAATAAACGAAGCAACATGAAGGTTGACAAGGAAATATAGACTGGAGTTCAACGTCGCGGTCAGTCCTTTACTTGTCCCTGCAGACTTCAGCAAACATTGTAGATTGTAATCGAATGCATAGACGGCCTGTGAAGACTTGTGGCTCCAGATAGTTCATGCTTGAGGAGTGTTTTGTGAAGCTGACACAAGGTTGTAATCAATGAATCTGCTGCTGCTATCACTATTATCATCATTATCATTATTACTTTTTATTAATGTAACTGTTAGTGCTGCTGTTGTTGTTGCCGTCGTCATCGCCGTTGCTAGACGGATTATGCTTCGGTGACTTCGTTCTCAGATTATGGAAACAGTTATATGTGAGGCTCTTCGTATTAATCGATGGATATCCTACGAGACTGATGAAAAAGTTTCCCAACATCCGCGAAAAAACTCAAGTTTTTTGTTTGATCCACGCGGTATCGGTTATTGTAAATTCATGCAAATATCTCAGGAAATCCATGGCAAACGCTAGTTATAGTGAATCAAACTTTGGTTGACTCCTCGCATATCAAATGATGCTGGTGGAGAAAATTGAGCGCTGAGTTTTGACACGCTAATGCTGGAAGCAACAATCTTCGAAAAGAGGTGCTGCAAAGGAGATCTGTGCTTACTGAAGGTAAAGGAACTGCGACTACTGCAAAGTGGTACAAGCGGATTTGAAAGTGGTGATCACAGTCTCAAAGACAAACAGCGCTCCGGCCAACCATTGAAATTGAATAGCGGAGGTCTGCAAAGCTACTTTGGTGATGCGGAGCAGTCATCAAAAAAACTCTTGACTGGCAAACAGAACCTAGCTTCGTTTCAAAAGACGGTCTCGAGTCACCTCCAACAACTTGACTTTGTCCATAAGAAATCTCTCCAAGATCCGCACTAATTGACTGAAGCTCAAGTGCTGCAGAGCCCATGAACGAATGATCGAAGCGCACCCTGAAACCCGATGAAAAGCGGATCCACCTCCCGTCACGATCAACGATAAGAGCAAACATCGAGTCCCAATAGGTCAAGCTCCTTCATAAGCTGTTCATCAAATTCCGTTTGGCGAAAAGGTCAGGATTTGCTTTTTGGTTAGAATTTTGACCTTGCTTGCGATTGGTCGCACAATTAATGTCGATTTCTACTGCGAGGAAGCTGGGCCGAGTTTACGATGCGTTGAAGGACACAGTACCCGACATTGATTCGTAGAAAGCGCGCGCCGTTTCAGCAAGGACTATGCCCAACTCACACCGCAAAGAAGACTAAAGAGAAGTTTGATCGGTGAGAATCAAGGATCTGCCGTATCCAGCCTACAGTGCCGATGCTGCACCGTCCGAATATCGTCTCGTTTTCTCTCAGTTAGAGCAATTCATTAGTGGACGCTAATTCGAGATTTGATCAAGTTGAAGAGACATGTCAGGAGTTTTTGATTCAAAACCCAATGAATGCTAATCCAAGCATATTTGGAAGATCGCAGAATGCTGGTAGAGGATCTTGGATGATAACGGTTTTCATTTTCGAGATTAATCTATTGTTGTTTTCAACCGAATTTATGCATAAATTTTAAATTTTTAGCGGATGTTGAGGAGCTTTCCTCAACCTAAGATGGCACTAAAGCGTGTTTGATTTGTAGAATAGATCTTTATTAATATAACAGGTGATCCATTGAACTGTTTAAGCGTTACATAAATTACGCCCAGTCTCTGCAGAGCGAAGTGACCGAAACATGGACTAGTGAATGACAACAACAGCAAAAACAGCATTTGACACAACCTCTTGTCGGCTTCATAAGGGTAATTCCCTATATATATATATATATATATATATATATATATAATATATATATATATATATTTTACGCATATGTGTATATGTATATATGCATATGTATAAATACATATGTAGCTATATTCGTTTATATGTATATAAATATATATATATTATACATAATATGTATAGATCATTAATGACGAAATTTATAGTTATACTTTCAATGTAGTTAGATTTGCTTCTATTTTAAGGGTCATTTCTTATCCGGGACCAGGGTAGAACAAATTACATGTGCATTGTACAAAATGTCTAAACACTACGATATACTCGCCCAAAAAAAAATGAATTACAAAGCCAAAGAATGCTAAAATTAACTCTGTTGAGGCAGGATAATTATATGAATCAAAAAAGTGAGCACAATATCAGGTGTTCGTTGCCTTTCACTACATCCTTGATGCTCGTAAATGCTTCTCGAACCGCCTGCTTCGTTTTAGTCAATATGTAGTTAAATCATGTAGATTACTAACCTCTCAAAACGTTGACAGACGTGACTGGGACTATTCGGAAACATTTATTTAATTTGAGCATGAAAGTTCAATTAGAATTGAGCTCTTCGAGCATCCAATCTGAAGATGAGTAATGTGTAAGACTTTGAATGTCGTACGAGATTTAAAAACGTATTTCAACCCCTTCCGTGGCGCGTGCTAACCATTGCACTACCAGCACTTGTCCTGCCACTACTCTTTCTAAGACATAGTTGTAAATTTTCTGTCGAATGTTGGTGGAATGAACTGTTAACTGGTCGATCGAAAACATAATGATGACGGAATGAGCGTGGTAGTGCAATGGGTAACACGCGCCTCCGAAAAGGGTGAAATGCGCGCTCGAATCCCAGCCGTCGTTAAAAAGCTTTGTACATCACCCATCATATCGATTATATATATTTGCCACATCATGTCGTCGCTATGGAGGATAAATAAGATGATTCTTATTTAATTTGACTTGATTAATGAGATCATTTCAAAGTTGCAATGCTTGCAGCCTTAGACTATTTTTATATACACTACCTTGACCCCGCTGTATGACTCCACATCCTGACACTTTTGATTATGTTAGCAGCGAAATCAGAAGGAAATCGATCAGATTTCTCGCCATTCTCTATGATTATTTCACGCTAGCTCCTGGAAAACCAGATAAGTGTCGAATACGCAAGTGGAACAACAAAAATTTTGACTATGCTCAGATTATTATTAGAGTAGAGGACGGATTCGTAATTCTAGAGACCTCTGGCTCTTCCAATAGTAAAGGTTGCTGAATGATACGCCAAAGATTTTGACCTCCGTCGTGAGCTGAAATCCCTCGTTCACTCATGTTGAGATCGTGTGCTGCCATGTATACCACCTCGAGCATCAATCTGCCACCACTCTTCTTGCGATATTAATAATAACTGCCTAACGTAACTAGATTTGACACGGATATGTGAGTGCCAGGTCAAACCCGTCGACGATTATTTATTTGCTGACAGCTTTGATGTGGCAGCGAAGCATCCAACTCGGTATGGGTGTGGAACGCGGGGTTCAACTCTCGCCTAAGCTCGACACATGTTTTGCAAATCATTCTGCATTCTTGCACATATGAAATTAACATCATGACACTGTTGTAAGAGAGATGAAATGACGAATTCTTATAGGGTATATATTTTTCAAAAACATTTTTAGAACGACTGTAACGCACTGAACACAATAGGAGTTTTTTGGAGTGGCTTTTATGACAGATTCTATCATTTGAAAAGCACCTAGAAATCAGTTTAACGCAGAGAATTACATGTGGAATGCTAAATGAAAGGGAAGAATCTGAAAGAGATTGTGCGAAAAAATTTCGTTTAATTGCTTCAAGACCGCAGGTGTCATGATTGTATTCGTTTCCCACCATCTCATTTCTGTTTACAGAGGCATAAAATAATGTGACTTTCCCCAAAAATAAAAAAATTTAGAATCCGATGGAAGATGTCCGCTGAAAGTGCCTTTTTAAAGAAGATAAATTGCTGAAAAGAATTGGTTGGAAAAAACTGTAGTTCTACTTTCAATGGGAAACATGACAAATTTTTAAAAAAGCAACTGCCCCGTTACTCGAGCTCTTAGGTTCCTATATAAGTTCGCTCGTCTATGGTTATGAAACTCCTTTGAATCATGGCGCCCCGGCTGCTGATATAGCCAAAGAATCTCTGCTGATTGCACTGAAAAATGGAGGAAACGGGCGAGGTAAGAAAGATCGCTCTATTTGATTCACTATTATGAGGAGTGGGTAATCGTTAAATCAAAAACCAACAAAAATAACCTAATCAATTCACTGGAAAAAAAATTTTAAAAAAATTGAAATTATTAAAAAAAAAATAAAATATTGAAATAAAATATAAAATAAAATAAAAAAAAATAAAATATAAAATATTGAAATTTGAGCGCCCTGGTCTTAATAAAGCACTCGAAGGAAAGGTATAATATGATAAAATACCAGCTAGCAATTCGAGTGCGAAAACACTCTGTGTTAGGTGAATGACATAGACACCTGACATAGAGTGTAAAGCGTAGGTCGTCGATAACTATATATGAGGAGTGTGACGCTCCCAAGAGAACTGACTATGAAAAAGATCGACAGACGACGGGTTCTAGCCCGGCTGATGAGTCTGTTGAGGACGAAAAACACGTGTCTCGGGCTGTACAAGAGCCTTTACCAGACCACATGACATGTTGGCTCAAATAATAATGAAAGGTTCAAGACAGAAGTAATCTTAGTCGCATAGGTGGGCATGGATTCAGCTGCTGCTTGTTCTCATCACTACATCGCAATGCTGTTAGTGTTCCTTAGCTATGCCATGCTGTCCAGACCTGTAATTGTGTCGTTCACCATGTTATCATGTTGACTTAGATGGACGCAATCCAAACGGTCGTAAATATTCACCACCCGTTTTAACGCGAATGAGGCATACAAAATCGTTTCCGTCAGATTCAGCTGAAGTAAAATTTCCTACATGCACTGATGAAGCCGGCAGCATTCGTTCCGCTCATTATGTTTATGGATCATAAGAACATGATATCAGCAAGGTGAAGACAGTGGAATTGTTCGAACTATCAATTTCACTCCAACACTAGTCTCATTCTTATGATCAGTGTGACGTTGTGGAGGGATGGCAGTGATGAGCGATCCTAGACAGATGCTTTCTGAATTTGTGAGTTACTATAATGGTTTAAGCCTTTATGAAAAAAATCAGGCACCCCTTCACTTTTTCATACGACTCGCATCCGTGTGTCTTAATGTAATTTTCTTCAACTTTCTTATAGACCATTTTTCATGTCATAATCTCCTATAATAACCTTAACAAAGTGCCCATCTTTCCGAAATACTTTTTTGATCCTCATTGAAGGCTTCGACTTCGGTATTCGTCACAGCTTGATTATTAAATGATGAACAGCCGGCGATGCCGTACCTTATCCCTTTTTCCGCTTTTGTTAGCTTCCTTAGAAAGGAATAGTATGCAAGTGTGTGCGCTATGATAGGTACAAATCCTCAACTCAAATCAATCCGATTTTAGGAACCCTTACATGATTCTAAAATTTTTTGCACGCTCTCCTCACTGGCTCGTCCCAGCATGCAGTACGAGGGTTCACCTGAGGTTAGGAAGTTAGAATCGTTTTCCTTATTATGTTCAACATTTCATATCCAACAATAGCTTCCTATTTTCAAACGGACAGCTGAATATCACTGGACAGCTTTCCCCTTTATGGTTATATCCGCCCCAAAGTTTACGAGGAAGCAGGAGTCGGTTACTTTGGCTCGCACGGGGCACACTTTCTTACTCCCATTCTCGACGTTCTTCTCAGTTCATTCGCATCGCAAGCACAGCTATAAGTTCAATTTGATTCGTAAGGGACAACACGGAAGGAAAAAACGTATCATTCAAATGGGTGGAACATCACAGCAAGATACTTTTACGAAGGTTGTTTTCCGGTATAGTGGCTAACAGGACGTCAGTGTGTCAGAAGATTCGTCGCTGATGATTTCGGCTATTTCAACTATACTTTTTTTGCCAGTTTTTGAAAACGGTTATCCCTGCTGTTGCTACTACGGTTTTGTAGAGTGGTTCTTGGGTGTCCGGTTTTGTGAAGTACATCGAGGTTTATTTTCCTGGCCAGGCTTTCCAAAGCTGAAAAGGAGTGAATTCCATCCGGACTCCTAGTCTTAAGAGTAGTACCATACTCAGAAATTACCGCCGCCTTGGTCGTGACTAGTGGCAATTGAGGTGCTGCTGAACTTCCCTCCTATTCATCAAAGACTGTGCACTGTTACGCCGTGCTTGCGTGCATCCACGCCCCACCTGAGAGAGGCCTCAGCTAAGTCAAACACGCTCGGGACTGCCATAGAAAACCGCCAAGGGAGCACCTGTCTCCAGACTATACGCACCATCTAGGTGGCTCTCATCTATGACGTCGGATGAAGCCGACCGACCCGGTGAGAGGATAGACTCCGACTTTCCAAGGGAAGGCTGAACGTGGGACATGCGAGGAGCTAATTTGGATAAGGACAAATGATGACACAGTCTACAACACGTTTAGGGGACTGCTCCTGCTTTGCAGCTATAACACTAGGGCAAGCTGTCCCTCAGAGCCGATCTATACCGTCCTTTCGAAGGCTGCTGATCACTTCAAACCGTCCATGTGGATCGCCCTATAAAGAGCAAAATTCAGAAAGAGCGACATAAAAGCCAAGTGGCTGGACGGAATTCTCGCTACAACGTGCATGGAAGTAAAGTTTTCGATCACCAAAATGTAAGAAGCTTCGGCCTCTGCCGTCCACCGATACATCTCCAAACTAGTCCACTTTATAACGTTGGCCTATCACCGGGCCTGGATATCTTTCGTCTCCAACATTCCCATCAAAATAAAGGCCTCGGTTACCATTAGCTGCCTACTCGCACCTACTTAAAGCCGATTCCAGAGCGAAAGACGTGTTCGATCAACGCGTTTGAGGAAATGAATCCCTAATGAAAAGCCCTTCAACCAGATTCGTTTGCTGGTAGGCTTCGATAACAGATCAGGAACAGCCAGCAAAAATATATGTATAGGATGGGAAATCCGAAATGGAACAATAAAACGGCGCTCCGTTATGTAGGACTCCTGCTAGCTGCACGTCTTTTCTATGAAAACTCTATTTTCGAGAAGAAAAAAAAAACATACTCAGTGGTATTCTGGATTCTGGGCGAGATCTGATCATCGGCTTTAACTCAAAACAAATTGAATCAGCAATAAACTGAAAAAAAGTACTGTTTATCGCCCCAAAAAAGCAAAATAAGTCTTGCACGTTAAGGATGTTCTTAATAATTTTTCCTCATACGACTGGCAAATCAAGGAAAACCCAACCGAAGGCTTTGATCTGTCATTGATAGACTTGAGATTCGAGCAGGGCCAGCTTCGGCACCCAAAACAAAGAGATCGCATCACATCTCCACTACCACCCAAGAAGTTGTCCCAGAAGAAAGCGGAACTAAAGGTTGATTCTTCTGCAGCCACAACTGACAAGGCTGATAGTTAATGGTATAGCTGTAGAAGATCATTTTAAGAAGATCTAACATTGATTTACGCAGAAAAAAACTATTAGAAACACCTCAAAAAAGCTGTAGTCTGAAGAAATGCCAGTACTGAATCTCTGCATCTATTATCGCCATCCGTTTTGATGTGATGAAGATGGGGTCATTACTACATCTAGCTATGATGTTGAGCTGATTACTAAAAAGTCCTGTACTACCCTCAACGGAATTACGCATTGGCCGAGAATCTACTCAAGATTCTAGCATCGGAAGTCCGACTTGCACTTGAAAATGCGAAGACAGGCGCAGCTCTAGGAACTGATAATATCACTACCGATTTCCTTAGAGCTATTGGCCATGATCTAAACGCACATGTTGCTTGACATATGGCAGCATGAATTCAGAAAGAAAAAATCTCAAACCAGGGAAGGACTTTGCTCACACTCATCCTACTTGAGGGGAGTGGCACAAAGGACTTTCGCAACTACCGTCCACTGTGCTTGTTGATTGTACTCTAGAAGCTTTTCACAGCGATTGTCCTCTTGCTCATATTGAAAATTTTGGATGAAGCTCAAGCAGCTAAGCAAGCAGGATTTTGAAAGAGATTCAGCTATATGGCACATCTAAATAGTGTAACGAGTCATTTAACTTTCTCGGGAATATCGTATGTGTCTTGTTCCCACTTTAGTTGACCAAGAGAAAGCGCCTGACAGAATTGAAACGGCTGCAATCCTGTCAGCGCTTGCCGATCAAAAAATAGACCAATCCCATGTCGAACTTTAGTTGATTGCTATCGAAACTGCAGCAATAAAATACAGCTTTTCCTTCGACTCTTCAACCATACCCATAGAAAAAGTGGTCCGGTAAGGCGCGCCAAAGCTATTCGCTAGTGTAATACACATTGGATAATGAAGT
This sequence comes from Parelaphostrongylus tenuis, assembly GCA_019055375.1. Taxonomy (NCBI): domain Eukaryota; kingdom Metazoa; phylum Nematoda; class Chromadorea; order Rhabditida; family Metastrongylidae; genus Parelaphostrongylus; species Parelaphostrongylus tenuis. The sequence continues at coordinate 33,516 of JAHQIW010006103.1, forward strand.
CGATCGATTGGGGCCAATTAAGGCCTACGTATGATGAAAAATTCCTATCAAACCATCGTTTTGCAACGTCGTCGTCTTCTGAAAAATGACAGTGAAACAGAGGTTATGCTTAATGAACTTAAGGAAGTGGGAGAAAAAGAATGAAGTACGTTTTAACAGGTCGAAGGCCCAGTTCATGAGAAATCCATGGTGCAAAGTTGAACAAATTGAATTGTATGGTTCTCTGACTACGGATATCATCTAGTACGTGCATCTGAAACATTGACTGAACATGGAGAGCGGCGTGAAGAAGGAATTAGATAGAAGAAGGGGCAGCAGCATAAAGCCATTCGTAGAGAAACGACCGACCAAAAAGCAGATCCTAAACTCCGCGCTCACCTCTATTCAGTAGTCCTTTCAACATTCTGTTATGCACCCAGCACGTGGAGTTATCTTGCAACCTTGTCAAGAAATCTGTGAGCCATTCTCAGGGCGCTTGAACGACATCTTCTTGAATTCAATCGATGCTGGCAACGTCTACCCCGGTCCGAGCAGCTCAAATTTCTAGGAGGCTCTCAGCTTCTTGAATCACAATATATGCATCGATAGTGAAGAACAAATGATTTTGTCTAATAATGATAAAACCAGTTGTGAGAGGACGAAAACTTCAGTAAGGTGGACTCCATGAGAATGCAAGCGGTCCTCATGGCAAGACCCACCCAAGAAGATGGACGGAAAAAGTGCTTGTGGCTAACGACAGGCCATCTGCTGAAGCAGATGGCGGCGAGTTCAGAGTCAACAAATGGAGACTTAGTAGGAGAATATTAATAGGACATCAAGATTTCATCGACCAGTGTCACTAAACTCAGAGCACAGATTAGCGGTACATCCTTGTACATGACTGTCTATGTTACTAATCCCCAGAAACCACGCATTGCTATAGGTGAAGTAAAAAAGAATTCTCTCAATAATATCAGTCAAAGGTGAAGTGCGTCGTAACTGACCTCCAATGTACTGATGGTAAACTACAATTCGTTGAAGATCAGTCTCATGAATTATCGAGAAGTGGGAACTGGACGAGGCACAGGAAGGCACAGCGCTAAACATTTGACTAAAA